>JANUWF010000033.1:0-41080 GCA_026120185.1 Voacanga thouarsii
GAAGATTAGAGACTAAATTCTTTGGTTGGACTAAAGCTTAAGAGTAGTCTTGATTGATTTGGAAATCACCCAAGAGGAACACCCTCAAGAACTCTCTCTAGTGAGAACAAAAGATTTCTCTATTCAAAATATTTAAAGTTGTGTTGACAAGAGTTGTAATGGCATATATATATGGATGCCTTGCCCTAAACTAATTAACAAATTAATCCTAACTAATAAATGGCCTTAATAGAAGCTTTGAGGCCCTATTACATACCTTAAAAATAGGTTCAAACATAATAAAAGTCGTGAAAATTCAATTGGAATACAACAGAACAAAATAAGAAAATTCAGCAAAATAGGGCATGGCCCGAATGGACCGGCGCTAGGAGTACTATTAGTCCTAGCGCCAGGAATGAACTAGAAACAGAACAAAATTGTTCCAGTATGGACCTGGCACTAGGTGTACTAGTGTACCCAAAGTCAGGTGCCTTCTGCTCTCTTTACACCTTTCTTTTCTTGTCTTTTCAGCCTCCTCTTGTGCTCCTTTGGCCCTCCATATCAATTATTGTCCAAACTTTGATCTTCTTGGCTCTCTTTTAATACTCCATCACTTGAAAACCTTCCTGATTATTGATTTGTCTTCTTGAAGGTCTTTCAAGCTTAACTTTGGCACCCACTTCTTTACAATCTTCATAACCATTGGCTTGATGGTTTGTGTTGCTTGAAACCTCCATTGAAAACCTTCATAATTTAGCCTCTCTAGTG
Source organism: Voacanga thouarsii (assembly GCA_026120185.1). Lineage (NCBI taxonomy): Eukaryota > Viridiplantae > Streptophyta > Magnoliopsida > Gentianales > Apocynaceae > Voacanga > Voacanga thouarsii. The sequence goes on from JANUWF010000033.1 coordinate 748, forward strand.
GCACCATGGAACTTGATTTGAATCTCCATCTCCCTTTTTTAGTTTTGGCACGATGCTTGGGTAGATTCCTATGATTTCTCTCTTCTTGAAGACGATTCATCTTCGAATCAATAACTGCATTACAATTCAAACAAGATATTTTGTGTGAAGATAAATCTCTTAGCTTTTGATTGTCACCAACTTCCTTGTTTTCTCTCTTCTCAACCCAATTTTTTATTCTCACCTTACTTCGCTATTTTTCCTCCTTGTTGTTTTCTCCTTTCCAAACCCAAGTTGGCACTCTTATTTTATATCCATAGTCTCTTTTTTCTTCATTTTTCTCTATTAGCACTTTCTCGCTTTATTTTCTTCTTCTCTTCTCTCTTGCTATTGTTTTCCCTTCTCTTGTTTTCCCTTTCCTTTTGTTCTCTTTTCTTTTTATCTTCCTTCCTCAAAATATTTTGATCGTTGACAATCTCACTTGGGGCATAGGAAAAAGTGTGAATTTCCTTCCATCCTTGCACAAAGAGCAAGTGTTTTTCTTACCATGGTGAACTATCTCTTTATCATATAGCTAAGGCCTTCCCAACAATATATGCCCAACATGCATGCCTTCAGACATCACCTCATCTTTGTATCCCCCCATGACAATTGTAACCTTAACTTGTTTCTTTACCTTTACTTCATGACAATTGTTCAACCATTGAAGCTTATAAGGTTTAGTATATTTCAAGATCTCTGTTCCTAATTCCTCCACCAATATAGCACTAATCTCACTTTTACAACCACCTCCATCAATAATCAAGCTACAAGTATTTTCATTAATTTGACACGTTGAATAGAAAATATTTTCCTTTCATAACTACTCTTTTTCGTCAACCACATAAGCTTAAACAACTTCTCCCATAACACCGGTCAATGCATGTGGTTTCTCATGTGTTCCCCATCTCTTCCATCCACTCTATCTCCCCCACTAGGTTTGGTGAAATTGAGATAGATGCTTCATTCTTTTCAACTTTATATGTTCTGATTTGCTCTTGCACAAATTCTAGCCAACTCTTCTTTTTCTCTACTTGTGGATGTGAGCTTTCTCCCACTTCATAAGTACATGAAGCACTTTTGGGACCTTCATCCATAGCACACATTTGCTCCCCATCTACCTCATTCTTTGAATGCATTTGCTCTTCAATAAATTCTACTCTATTTTGCTCAACTTCTTCTTGCTCATTCTCCTCTAACAGTCTCAATGGGTTTGACTCATACTCTAGAAAGAATAGAATATTGAAAAATTCCTTAGTCGCCCCATTTGTTGAACTCAATGGATCACTTCTTCATCATCATTATCACTAAGCTCCTCATCAATCTCATCAATATTTTTTTCAACTTTATCATGCACTACTTCATCATTTTGATTAACCATTCCTTGGCACTTGGCCTAATTTTTTAACTTCTCCTTCTTCTCAAAGTCATGCAATTCATTTTGCTCAACTCTCTCAACTTTTTCTTCAATTTTTTGCCCTTCTTGGCTCCTCAACATATACAATAATTTTCTTAGCCACTTTAGTCTCAAGTCTAGCTCTTTGCTCCAGAAATTTATAAGTCTCACTTTGCTCCATAGAGGACTTCTAATGACAATAAAAGGATTTGTGCCCATATCCACTACATTGCTTACAAGGAATTGCACTACCCTTTTGCAAGTCAAAACTTCTTTCTTAATCACTCAATCTTGGGCAATCACAAATACTATAACCATAGTACCAACATGTTGAACAAATATAATCTTGTTTTCTCCTCATTCTTTTTTTTGAAAAATTTTGCATTGTACTCCCTTCACCATGCTTAGAACTTCTTGGACAAATATGGGATATCCGAGCAAAACTTTCACGTATTTGGCACTCATTCGGTACGAACTATTTCCATATTAAATCTTTCATCTCTTCCTAAGAAAGCACTATTTGATACCCACTTTTCCTTTTTTTTTTTTTTTCATTCATTTTCTCCCACCATTCAAAATCATTTTTGGAGAAATCTATTAAGGCACAACTAACTTTATTTATGTCACTACACTCAACGCTTTTAAACAATTTTTCCATTCTTCTTTTCCACTCATAGTACTCCCTCGAATTTCTTGTCCACGGAACAGAGGTGTCAATTTCTCATTGTACTTCAACTATCTATTCCCCATATCCTCATTTCTTCTAAAACCACACTTGGAAGAACTTTGCGATGCACACTTTTCTCCTGGTCTAGTTACTTTTCGACAATCATACAAACGCATATACTCCATTTCTTTTGGCAAAGCACTCTTTGATTATTACAACCCACTCTTTGAATATTTTTGAATCATTCCAATTATTTATACCTACATATTCACCCCCCTTCAAATTTCCAATTTTCTTTTCTATCGAACCACTCTATCCTTTTCCACTTGTTCTTGGCCCTTCATTATAGCCATCCCTAGAAACCTCTTCTCCACAATCAAACAAATTCTCATGATCATCTCCATTTCCCCAATAATCTTCTTCATAGTCATATTCATGTTCTTCATGATTATCCTCCTCATATTCTTGTTCATATTCATCACATTCTCCAAAACCACTCTCACTATAGAAAGACTCCACATAATAGTCGCTCTCTCCACTTCCACTCCAACTAGCCATTGTAAACTTTACTTTCAAGAGAAATACCTAGAAAATTTAAGTAGAAAACACAAAAGGAATTTCTCACTTCACTCTCTCACGTGTTTACACTCAATTTGTAATGGTTACTCTTCACTCGTGTTTGCACTCTTCTTGGCTTTTATCACAATGAGCTCATCCTTTTATATTTTTTTAAACTCTCAATTCCTCAAAGATTTCTTTCCAACACAACCTCCTTAATTTCTTAGGAATTAGTCCAACTACACAAGTCAAGCCGACCCACTAAGGACAATCAACAAGGCTTAGATGGAAGTTTGATCATGAACAACAATGAGCCTCAAAGAGTTTATGTTAAAAGTTAACGAATTCAAGAAGTGCTGCAATTTCAAAAGATTAAAGGATGGGTAAAAGGATAAGACTTAACTAGACTTTGAATGAAGCACTAGAAGTTCAAGAACATAGTACTTAAGAACAAAAGTAAGAATTTAATAACTATAATGATTTCAATTGATCAATTAATTCCCCAAAAATATGAATTCTCAAGAGTTTAACAATAAGGGAAAGTGTTGAGAAAAGAATTGATCACAATTTCAAAGCTCTAAGTCCACTCAATCAAAATATCAACACTTGAGGTGCAACCTCGTAACTCAAGGGGTTTCAAAATTTTTACACTTGTAGCAACCCAAAAACTCAAGAATCACAAGAAAAATTAATTCCCAATGGTTATATGAACATCAAGGAACAATTTTAAATCAAGAATATTGCAAAAATGTGAGTTTTATAGATCACAATATTAGCATGAACATGAGTCTTGGGATTTTCTTGTGTTCAGAATTTTGCAACAATAACACTCAAGAAACCTCAAAACTTCTTCAATTTTAAACCACAAATAACTTCCTAATCATCAACCAAACATGTAAGATGTATTTCACAACAAACACATACCACAATTTGAAGTATTCAACTCTAAAAAATTGCAAGAAAAGTAGTTACGGGATTAAGAAATTGCAACAATATTTTCCCACTTGTTTGATCTCAAAATCCACAAATATTCATGCCAAATGATTCCTCAAACATCATACCAATATATAAGATCAAGTTAACATCAAATTCATGGCATAATTAATGGCATCAACAAAAATTAGCTCATAAACCAAGCTTATACATCATTGCTCACTTGTGCAAATCTCACAAACACAAAAGTTTCGTACATATAGTAAGAAATAAACAAGGTTAAACGAAATTTGTAAGTCTTAGCTATCTTTAACCTAATATAAAAGTTTAACAAAAATCAACTTAAACAAATAAAAATCAAGAAATTTTTCAAAGCCAAAAGGAAAGAACTAGCTCTGCCAATTTTTTTGCATGAAGCCCAAAAATTTTATTTTAAAATGCTGAAATATTTTTCAAAATTTCAAAATTTTGCCCAATTTCATAGAACAATCTTGAAAAGAAAATTTTCAATTCTATATCCCTACACATAAACGGGACACTGTCAACAATTGACAAAAATAAAAATATTAAAGTGCAACCAAAGGGATCAAGAAGATAAAGGGAGTAAAGAAAATCAAAGCTTACTAAAAGATCGTGTGCATGCAATTATATGATTTCCAACTTTCCAAAAACTCCAGAAGTTGAGATTAAAAATTTTGGAAAAGAATTTGCTAGTCCTAACCCCCACACTTGTGTTAGAGTTATGCTCTAGAGCCAATCATTTGTACAATATATTTTGTACATTTATTAATAAAATTCATTCTTTATCTTTTAGGTTAATTAATTATTTTATGTATATGTGACAGGAATCACCCCAAGCACGAGGGCTACTCAAAATTAGAAAATGAGAAGTCTAAGCCACAACTCATGGCACCTTGGGTGAGATCTATTTTCAATATGTTTCGATAGGAATTTAAGGCCAACCACGCAAACAAACCAAGAGTCAAGAGATTAATAAAAGAGTGGATAATAAAAGGAAGGCCAAAATGAGTACAAAGAAGGTAACCATCCTTATGGAAGGTCAGGCAAACAAATGAACAAGGATTAAAGGGCAAAACGGCGCATGAAGGAATGCGACTCAAAGGAGCCTCAAATAGAAATAATCTTGGTTCCAAGACTATTTGGAAGATCAAGGGGGACAACCAAGGCCACCTTAGAGGTTAAGAACAATATTTATGATGTAAAACATCAAGAAAAGAACAAAAGAGGATCCAGAACGGACCATGCTACTGGTGTATGAAGGATTTCAATCGGAAGCTATTTGCACAGAAATGTCGCCCAGTAGTGCGTACCAGGTGGCAGTCCCCGTACCTCGACTAGGCACCTACTGTGATCTGCAAAAACTCTTCAAAATTTGATGTAGGTACTATTCCAACAGAACAAACCCAACACCAGCCCCAGTAGCTAGAACCGACACCGGTTGTGGACTTGTAAAGTCTCAAAGTTCATTCTAACTCTTTGCGTACGAGTACTATTTTTTCAGATTGGACATGGTGCCACCCCCAGGAGGCCTACCCGTCGACGGCCCAGTCCTGTAACCTGAACCCTTTATATTTTTCAGATATTTTGGGTTCATTTTATAATATTTAAAAGTGTTCAATTCAAGAACAGAAAATCCTTCTATAATGCTTTAAATAAGATTATGTTGGAGGGCTATAAATACCCTATTATAACATTATAAACCAAGAATCTTTGGAGGCATATGAAATTATAAGACTTCAAGAAGTCTTTGAGAGCTTTGGAGAGGGTGATGTCCACTAAACATTAAAATAAAATCAAAGGATTGAGTCCTACCTTTGATCTTGTTTCTAAATCTTAAGGGATAATATCAATTTCATCTCTATTCTTATGTGCTAGTTTACCTAGTGTGTTTGATAGGATTGAGTTAGCTACCTTCAAATTCCTATCATTGGTATTCTAATCTATAGTTAGATTAGGGTGTTAAGGTGTCTTTGAAGTAGGTTAGATTCACTTTATCACAAGAGTATTAATTTCCTAGTATTATATGTTGATTTGGTAGGTTTCTTGTTCTTGAGTTTAATCCAAAAGTTTGGTGCTTCCCAAGATCATATCAAGTGGTATCAGAGACTGTATTATGTTAATTCTAATCAACCAACTTTCTTTGGGCTATGGTACAATCTTCTTCAACATCTATTAATTTTTAAAATTTCATGACTTTTTCTCTTGCTATTTTTGGATGTCCAAAACATAAATTTGTGCCATAGAAATGTTGTTAACTTGACTCTATATGGTATATTTATGTTTGAGAAGTCATTTAGTATGACAATTTGTTGATTTGGAGCAAAAACCAAGCTAAAATTTGTTATACAACAATGAGATACGAGATTGCATTCAATGTGTTTGATATATTGTCCTAATGAACTGTGAATGCTCATACTTAACTATCAAAGCTTACATTCATGAAGTATGATGAATAATTCACTTAGTAAAGAGCATTTAAGTGATTGTTAATTGCTAAAAGTGTTATTGAGGTTGTGATAGCATCACTTAGTATAAACACTCTTTGATATCCATGCATCTTCTTTATTGTACCCCAAGTATGTGATAAATTACCTTTAAGACACATTTCTTTCTTATTCCTTGGAAGTTAGTTGACTTGATTAATAGAACTAAATCATTTGAAGTGGGAAAAAGTTGGGAAGAACTTGAGTGAGGAATTGAGAGTTTGAAAAAAAGGCAAGAGGGTGAGCCAATTTTACAAAAGCCAAGAAGAGTGCAAACACGGGTGATAAGTGACCACTAAAAATTGAGTGTAAACATGTGAGGGAGTGAAGTGAGGAATTTTACTTATGTTTTCTACTTCAATTTTGTAAGTATTTCTCTTGAAAGAAAATTCACAATGGCTAGTTGGAGTGAAAATGAAAGGTATGACAATTGCTATGGTGAGCGTAGTTATGGGGAATATAATGAACATGAGCAAGAATATGATGAGGATGGTTACTAGAGCATGAGATATTTGAATGAACATGATAAGGTCCCAAGTAAAATTGGAAGGGAATATGATAGCTATGACAGAAACTTAGGAGAAAATGATTAAGAATGTGAGAACTTGAGTCGTATGGAAGATTGGAGTAGGGGGAGTAAAAATAATGGAGAATCTTATTCGAGTGGGGAAGGATATGGTAGTTTTGATGAACAAAATTGAGAATATGAAGAAGAACATGAGAGTGAGAAATATTAGAATAAGGAAGATTATGTAGGAGGAGTGCCAAAAACAACCAAGCATGGGGTGCAAAAGAACTTGTGGGGGCATGAATGCAGAATGTCTATAACTTTTGAGCACACTTCCTATGAATGTCAAAAAAGAGTTAAATAAATGAGTAGTAGAGAATTAACTTGTGAGATTTGTTGTAGGACAAGGCACACAAAGGTTGATTGTCCAAATAAATTGGCATATGAAAGATTTTATGGGGTGCACAATTGTGAAAAAGAGAGACAAATTGAGAAGTAAAAAGTGAGATTTGAGACCAAAGTGGCCAAGAAAAATGTTGTAGATGTTGATGAGCCAAGAAGGGTAAGAAGTGAAGAAAAAGTTGAAAGGGTTGACCAAGATAAATTATATAGCTTTGAGAAGGAGGAGAAGCTAGAAAGGGAAGCCAAAGGCTTAGAAATGCTTAATCAAAATGATGAAGTAGTACATGAAGAAGTTGAGAAAAATATTGATGAGCTTGATGAAGAGCTTAGTGATGATGAAGAAAAAGACGTAGATCCATTGAGTTCAACAAATCGGGTGACTAAAGAATTTTGCAACATTCTATTCTTTATAGATGATAAGTCAAACCCATTGGAAGTGTTAGACGAGAATAAGCCAGAAGGAGTTGAGCAAAATATAGTAGAATTTGATGAAAAACAAATACATTCAAGGAATAAGGTAGAGGGAGAGCAAATGCATACTATGGACAAAGGTTTCCAAAGTGCTTCAAGTACTTATGAAGTAGGAGAAGGCAAACATCCACAAAAGGAGAAAAAGAGGAGTTGGCTTAAGGTGGTGCAAAAGCAAATGAAAATGAGTGAAACTAGTAGGAATAAGGCATCTAGTTCAACTTCACAAAATGACACTAAATCTAGTGAAGGAAATAGAATAGATGGAAGAGATGGGGATATACTTGAGAAACCATGTGCATTGATTGGAGTAGCAGTGGAAGTTAAAAATGTTTGTGAGGGGGTGGAAGGAGGAGAAACGTCACAAAGAGAATATATTTTTTTCAAGGTATCTAATCAAGCAAAAACTATATAGTATCCACATTGATGGAGAGAGTTGTAAAAATGTTATTAGTACTACATTGGTGGAGGAGTTTGGAATAGAAACCTTGAAACACCTTAGACTTTACAAGGTACAATAGTTAAACAATTGTGGAGAGGTGAAGGTGAACAAACAAGCTAAGGTTACCGTTGGTATGGGGAAGTCTAAGGATGAAGTGGTTTGTGGTGTATTTCCTATGCATGTAGGGCCTATTTTGTTGGGAAGACCTTGGTTGTTTGATAGAGATATAGTTTATGAAGTGAAAAGAAACACTTATTATTTGAGGAAAGATGGAAAGAAAATCACTCTAGTTCCTTTATCCCCTAGTGAGGTTTTGAGAGATCAAAATATCTTGAGGGAAAAGGAAAAGAAAAGAAGAAAGAGAAAGGAGAGGAAAACGAAGATGAGTGAGAAAAGATATGAGGAGAAAAAAGGAGAGAATAGGGAAGAACAAAAGAAGGGACAACAAGAGGTTGAGATGAGAAAAGAAAGAGAGATAAAAATTAAGGAAAGGAAGGAAGACAGGGTTGAAAGCATAATTACCATCCTAAATTGGAGAGAAAAAGCAAAGAGAGACAATCAAGAAGATTAAAAAAAAGAAAAGGGAGTGGAGGAAAAATTAGAGGAAAAATATAGGTAATAAAAAGAGAAAGTGTAGAGAATAATGAGGTACAAAGCTATGACATTTTACTTTCATAAAAACTCTCTTATTTAAATTATTGTATAGGTTTTAATTTGAGGACGAATCCTTTGCAAGAAGGGAAAAATGATAGGAATCACCCCAAGCATGAAGGCCATTCTAGAGAAGGCAAAAAGAAGTCCAAGCCACAACTCATGGCACCTTGGGTGAGATCCATGTTCAAGAGGTTTCAACAAGAATTTAAGGCCAACCAAGCCAACAAACTAAGGGCTTTGAGATTAATGAAATAGTGGAATATAAAAGGAAGGCCAAAAGGAGTACAAAAAAGGTAACAATTCCTGTGGAAGGTCAAGCAAACAAATGAACAAGAATTAAAAGGTAAAAGGGCACATGAAGGAATACAACCCAAGGGAGCCATAAATGGAAATAATCTTGGCTTCAAGACTATTTTTGAAGATCAAGGGGACAACCAAGGCCGCCTTAGAGGACAAGAACAATGTTCAGCAAGCAAAACATCAAGGAGAGAACGGAAGAGGATCGAGAACGGACTATGCTGTTGGTGTACGAAGGATTTCAACCAGAAGCTGTTTGCACAGAAACGTCGCCCAATAGTGCGTGCCCAGTGCTGGCCCCAATAGCTAAAACTAGCACCAACTATGGACTGGTAAAGTCCCAAAGTTTATTCCAACTTTTTGCGTATGAGTACTATTTTTCCAAATTGGACCCGACGCCACCCTTTGGAGGCCTACCTGGCGCCGACCCTATTCTGTAACCTAAACCCCTAATGTTTTTTGGCTATTTTGGGTTCATTTTATAATATTTAGAAGTATTTAGTTTAGGAACAAACATCTTTCTATAATGCTTTGTATTAGGTTATATTGGGGGACAATAAATACCCTATTATAATATTGTAAATCAAGAACCTTTAGAGGCATATAAAATTATGAGAGTTCAAGAACTCTTTGAGAGCTTTGAAAAAGGTGATCCTCTTTTGTGATGTCTATTAAACATTAAGACTAAATCAAAGGATTTAGTCCCACCTTTCATCTTGTATATAAATCTTAAGGGATAATCTCACCTTCATCTCTATTCTTATGTGCTAGGTTGCCTAGTGTGTTTGATAGAATTGAGTTAGGTGCATTCAATTTCCTATCCTTGGTGTTCTAATCTATAGTTGGATTAGGGTATTAAGGTGTCTTTAAAGTAGGTAAGATTTGCATAATCACAAGAGTGTTAATTTCCTAACATTTTAGTGTTCTTGTGTACGGGATTGGTTGGTTTCTTGTCCTTGAGTTTAATCCAAGAGTTTGGTACTTCTCAAGATCATATCAATATATGTATAAAATTGTCATACAAAGTCTGAAGTACATATTATAGTATTAAGAAAATTATGATAGAGATCATAATATAAGATTTCCACTGCACTATGTTGTACTTATGCTTAAATTATCCATAAATGTAGTATTAATGAGATAGGACATCATTAATTTGGAAAGACTAGCACGTGGCATACTTCTCAGTCAGATCAAGCAGTGGTTCTCACATCTGTGAGTATTGTGATACTCAAAGTTAACACACGTATGCTTGTTATATGAACAAGTTCATTGGATGACCAAGTTATATGATAATCACATTAATAACTATTTAGTGCTAATGATCTCATTATAGCAAATTTGCAAGTATCCTTAGACTTGAGAATTCCAAGGTACTTTGTTTATTGAGTTTTATACTTTAATTCTAATATTTGGAGTCTCATTAGGGACCACATGTAGGATGAATAATGGGTACAACGTAAAGTAAATGAAGGTAGTTGAGAGGATCAATAAATGATTCATTACTCCCAATAGTAGGGGCATATATCTCACGGCCACTTGTATGGAATCATTATTGAAGAGATCATTGGTTAAGGTGACTATGTAATGGAAATAATTCCAAATGGTACATCTATTAAGTAATGGCCACTTGGATCAAGTACTAATAAATTTCGACTAGTATTAAATATATTCTAGTACGAGTTTGCACTAATTCTGTATCTAAACCAAATAGAATGATGAAATGAGTTTATTGCATTAATATTTTGCTATTAAAAAATTCACGTCAAGCCACTTAATTTTCTAGACTTTTGAGTAGCCATAATGCATTGCTAGATGCTGCTCATGATCTATTAAATATGAATTTAGTAATTAGGCAATTAATAAATTAATTCTAACTTGAATTAATAAGTTAGTTCTAATTATAAAAGGATTATTAATTCAATTGTGATAGAATTAATTCATATTAGCTGCCAATTGACTAGAAAACCTAATTGGTCACACATAATAGAAGAATTTGTACTGAATATATTATTTGATAATATTATGGGGTTAATGTGTGACAAGAGATAATTATTATGGACTAATTATAAAATGTTATAATTAGTTGAGGTTGAATTGTAATTATTAACTCATTATGGATACATTATAAACTTCTTATAATTCAATGGGTCAAATTTTAATTCTTGAAAGCCCAAGCCCATAATTAAAAAGGCCAAAATCATTTATTCCTAAGAGGGTTTAGGAAACACATGGCTATTCCTGTGTTTCTCTTATACATAGATATATGTGTGTGCATTTTTTGGGTGAAAAAGATACATGATTGTTCTGTGAATTTTTTACCCGAAAAAAAATTGTTGTCACCTTCAAATTAAAAGAAAACCTTTGTAGACTTTTTTCCATTTCTTCTCCAAATTAAAACCCTACCTGCCAATAAACTTTTCTAGCATAAAATTTTGTGGTTCTTGTATAATTCCTCCTGTGGACTTTTATTGGAAAAATTCCTATGCTTGGAGTTTTGGTGGTTTGTGTTTAAACAAATTTACGAAAGGGTTTTGTGTGCATGAAGAAAAATTTTAAAATCTACATTTTTGAGATAATAAATTTTTCTTTCCTCTCTTATCCCGTTTAATTACATACGAGTGATTCCTTTTCTTAGGTTTCATTTTAATTTCCACTGTGCATAAACTGTTCTTGCATGAACGAAATCCACCAATGGTATCAGAGCCATCTCGTATGTGGTTTAAGAGTCTATTACTATTTTTGAAAATGTTAAATAAATATATTTGGGTCAATGGAATTATTTCATGAATTTTTTTATTTTGAAAATTTCGTATTTAATGGGTTTTTGTTCCTTGTGCATGTTAATCATTGAAACAAGGGATTTACAAAATCCTTGCAAATATGGCATTGTTGTTTTTTTTATTCTGAACTGTAAGGGAAAAAAAATTGATTAATAGAAATAAAAAAGGAACAGTGAAAGAAAAAAAAAAGCCAGTTGAAAAACAGTAGCCACCCTAGGCCGCCTAGACCTAGGGACTTCCCTAGGCAGCCTATGTGTTTTTCCAATACCTCCTATCTCATTATTAAAAAAAAAAAAAATATCTTGTTTTTACCTTCTAACCAACAAACGTTTTACTTCTTCAAAAGTGACCTAAAGGTATTGCAAAATTTGATTTTGGATCCACAAAGTTATCAAAATTTGATTTTTGGACTAACTATTTTATTTTTCCAAAATAATAGTTTTGGAATTTATATCCACAACTTTTTTTTCCAAAATTTGATTTTGGGACAAACTATTTCGTTTTTTTTTCCAAATATTGATTTTGAAATTTATATTTTACATATATGTATTTTGCTTAAATTATTTTAAGCTTATTTTAGTATGTTAGCTCGGTTATGAACTATTGGACCTACTTAATTTATTTTCATGCATATTTACTGCTTTGTTTTGATGAAATAAGGCCTGCGAGTCCTGCCTTTCTCTAAAATTCTCTTGTAATTTCTCTTGTCATATAATTCCCCTCCAATGTAACTCGAGGTTTGTTCATTATGAATTTATGTAATTAGATTACATGTAACATCACACCTTTCCATAGAGTAGCGAGCTTCACTTTTGTGGGATGTCGCCACGTTTAGTTTCCCTCAAAATAGGTCTTTATAACGAACTTAACTTAGCATAAGAGGAAATTTGCTCAATTTGCTTTTTATTAAACACAAGAAGATACATGGAGTCTATCTTCTGATACAATATTTAAAGCACAATAGATGGGGGATACAACATGAGCCTCTGGGAGTCCACTGCACTTCCATTGCGCTTCTGATCCTAAAATATTTTCAAAGGGAAATAACACACATGTGAGCGAAGGCTTAGTGAGTCTCGTATGTGCTAGTCTTTTCTTATAGAAGATAGAGTATCGAATTGTCATAGTTTCCACTAAACTAAACAACAGGAGTTCATTTGGTGTATCCACTGAAAATAATTTTACATCTCATTAGAAGAAAACCTTCCCTAAAAATTATTTAAAACCTTAAGCACATTTGGAAAATCAAACTTTATTACGATCAATGCCCATATCTTGGGCATATTTGGAAAACCACATTTTATAATATCATTGCCCCATATTTTAAGAAATGTAGGATTCCCTATCATTAAAAGTTTGACCTACGTGCAAAGCCCAAAAGGCTTTGCCTTCAACATCACAGTCTTGTTATTCTAAGAAACGAGCCTATACCACTTAATAGTGCATTGTCAGAGTGGTAAGACTGTCATCATAACCTTTCGTAAATTACACCAATTCTTTTTACTTGCGGTAATACAATTCTCCACTCCGTACTCCCATGACCACGAGGTTGGCAAGGGTTGATCGTGGATTGGGTGTCCCGTCGAGGATCAACCAAATTAATGGGTGGCTATGCATTGCGGCAGTGCTAGCAGAGGAACTAGCTAATTCCAATATCCTGTTGTCTCATTTGGAGTAAGTCAATCCCAAGAATTGGAATTAGGTTACTTGGGGCCATCCATATATATTGCGAGCTAGTGCAAAGGTCGTAGCCCCTATTGAGTCCTCACAATTTCCACTGGTTCACAAGACCAATCAAACACTCTTTCCAAAAAGAATAGAAATAAAATATTTTTTAGGGCCCAAATACCGTTTTCCAAAACCAGATCTCAAACCAAACGATCATTGTGAAAAACCATAGCGAAGAAGGATAAAATTCATTCTCGCGTAATAAAATGCCTTTCCATGGTTATTTTTGTCATTTTAAGAATACCCAATTTCAAAAGAAGTTTTATCCAGAAAATCCTGAATTCTATTTCTAGAAAAAGAATTAAATTCAAGAGATTCATATTTTACTGTGCCTTAGATTTCAAAACCTATTATGGCTCCCATAAACAAAGAATTCTCATGATCCTAGGTTTTTACCATAAAAAGGAATATTAATTCTTTCTCAACTAAATCATTATTGTATCTCATAATTAATGAGAAGAAAGCCTTTCATGTATACATTTAGATGTAGGAAATATTCACAATTCAAGTGATCCATAATTCTTTGTAGAAAAATGTTATTTCCTAAAGTCCTCAATAATTACTCATTTAGAGAAACCATATTTTCCTCAGAAACACACAAAGGTCCATCTACCTTGTTATTGAAAGGCTTTAGAAAAGTTAGTCACTAATTATGATTAATTCCCTTTTGAAAATTCACATATTTCATTTAACCTAACATGACATGATACCATTTCTTCCTCAAAAAACCCATTTGTTTGCTCAGAGAAACCAAAATGGTTCGCATAGCATTTTTTAGTGAACATGAAATCCACTAGCAAACATTAATTTTTAAAAAGCCATGGGGATTCACCTTTTGTCCTTTCAATTAGCTATATAAATGGTCCTCGATTTCATCATGAAATCTTTAAGGTAAAAAACCTACATTAAAATCATCCCATAAAGCCTTTAGCCTCTATGGTTCACCGTTAACATATATTACTAACTAAGTGTGTTTGCAAGGAATCAACTAATTTCCTTGTTCTTCCATTCTCATAGAAATGTATCACTTGAGCTAATCTAACTTATATATCCATTTCATATTTCTTCATCCAACACACACACACACACACACACACACACACACATATATATATATATAAGACTTTCATAAATCCTTCTTAAATCTCGTATTCATCCATGAACATTAACGAAAACAATACATGAATTAATCATCTCTAAAGTTCTGCATTTCATGCACCTTGGCACCCTTGTTTATGTATTTTATAACTTTTGATTCACAAGTCTAATTAATGTCAAAAAAGTTCCAAAATGTCCCTAAGACATTCCTTTATGATTTTCGACTACTGGAATACCAATTTCCTTTGCCATTTCATTTGGGTTAAATCATAAACTCCCATATTCTTCATATCGTCACTGAATTAGCAGCCCTTGATATTTAAACCATAACATTCCATTTACAAGTCAAAATGATATGAAGTTGGTCTTAATATGATCCTAAGACATTTAATTACAAGTTTTAGGTCATTGGGTTGCAGAACAACTGGCCATTTTGTTTAGTTTAATGGGGTTCCTTTTGTTCCTACCATTAATTCTCTTTTCTTTTTCATGCGACATACATACTTTCTACTCATTTTAATTCTTTCTTTCTCATCTAAACATCACATAATCCTTTGATTTTCACACACAAAAAACTCAGTACTTTCACTTTTAAACAGCACAAAATCAATAGTCATGAATAAAAATATTTAATTTTCTCTAACAATTAAACCATTTGCTATCGTATTTCCTTCTTCCATCATTCCAACCATGAACAACTCTTTGAACCATCTTCACAACAACTTCTAACATCATATAAAACACAACACACAAGCCTCCAAATGTACTGCCACACACAACAGTCCCAAAACATAGATATTTTCCCAAACACAAGTCATAATTCACATGAATTTTCTCATGAAATTATCACCAAAACAATCCTTGCAATTTATTTTACAACTTTAATTGAAGCAATATAGATTTTTACCATTTTTGTTGAATTTTCCAAGCTTGAAATGCCCCTAAGCACTCTTTCCATACTTCTATAGAAACTCTCTCCCCCCTTTCTTTTTTTCTTCATATTTTCACTAGTTTTTTCTTCCTTTTCTCTTCGTTTTTCTTTATTTCCTTTTCTTCTTGTGTTGTCCAATTTCCTGGCTATTTTACAGCCTCTCCCACTGCCATTCATGGTGACCAAAAGTCACATGATGAATTGTTTAATTGGTTCATAAAAGCTTCTCTCAAAATCTTTACAAAATCTTACTATATAAGTTTTTTTTTATAAAAAATGCTTGCAAAATTCATTTCAACCAATCAAATAAAAACATTTAGTCCCAACATCCTATTAATAAATAGTACCTAATCTCTATAGCTAATCTTGAAATGCCACTTGTCCTCATTTGACAAAATTTCCATTTTCCTCAGGAAATAACAAAAATTCAGACCAATATTCATTTCAATCAGAAAAACTTTTATTTCATCAATGGAATCTACAAATTTTACTGAGTTCATTGGTAGGAATCAAAATTCTCATTTCTTTCTCAATCCTCTTCAATTTGCAAACAAAATCCATTCGCGGTCAAAATTACGATAATACCCATAAAAATTCAAATTATACCAAAATATTCATCTCATCATACTGATTGACTGTTGTTATAGGCATATACCCAAATTCTCACTCTGTACAAAGTAGTCACTAATTAAAGTACAAAGGCACAGGTAAAACAATCTCAAAATTACATTTGGATCCCTAAAATTTCAAGATTCTAATAATACCCTAAAATATTTTTATTGCATCAAAATATTCATCTCATTGTACTGGTCATTTCTTATTTGGATCACTTATACAAAGGCTCATACTATACAAAGTAGTAGCTAGTCAAGTACAAAAAATGAGGGTTATTACAATCTTCCATCTTTCAAAAAATATCATACTCAAAATTGGGCTTATTTTTGAAATTAAACTTTTCTTCCCAAAGTTCTAGATAACTTTCCCATTTCACTGTTCTAGTCTCCTACGTTACATCTGTATAGGACGATGGTTCTAGAGTTCCTTAACCAAGTTCTTTCAAACGAACATCATAATTTCTTAGTAATCCATTTCTAAAATTTGTGGGTTGTATGTCCTCTTCTTCCGCATGTATGGCATTTATTGAGTCTTCTTCGGCAATCTTCGTATAAGTGTCCTCTCTTATGGCCAAATGTACACCACTTATTCCTTGTCTTTCTTGAAATTGGTTCTTCCTCTATAAAGGACTTCTCTGTAATATGATTGTTGGGTCTTGCTACCCTTTTTGTTCTTGTTAAGCTTGGTCTTGATTATCCCTTTCTAGGTGAGAGCTATTTCCACGGTAGCATTATAAGTGGTCTTTGTTAGTGTTATGCCCTAGAGCCAATTGCATGTTTTTTTGTATATTACACTTTTATTTAATAATACAAGGCATTTTTTATCTTTCAATTTATTTTATTTTTATTTTTGTATAAATATAACTGTTAGATAAAGTCCTAAGTGCAACATTGTGTTAAGGAAATCATAATAAAGATCATGATGTGAGGTTCTTACTATACTGGATAGTGTTCGTATTAAATTATCCATAGTTATAGTATTAATGAAATAAGACATTATTAATGCATTAACACTAGCACATGTTATACTTCCTTATTTGTTCAGGTTATGGTTCTCACATCTGTGAGTATTATGATACTTAAAGTTAACACGTGAATGTTTGTTACTTGAATAAGTACATTGGATAACCTAGTTATGAGATAATCACATGGATAACTATTTAGTGTTACTGATAGAATCTCATTATAGCAAATGTGCAATTATCTTTAGACTTGAGATCTCCAAGGTACTTTGTTTGTTGAATATTATAGTTTGATTCTAATCTTTGGAGTCAGATCGAGGGTTGCCTATAAGATAAATATTCGGTACAATATGAAGTAAACAAAAGTAGTTGAGAGGGTCAATAAAAGATTTACTACTCTTAATAGTAGGAGTGAATATCTCACGACCACCACTAGGAATCGTTACTTGAGAAGTCCTTGGCTAAGGCAACTGCGTATTGGAAATAGTTTCAATTGATACACATGTTAATTAATGGATTAATTAATATTTGGGCTAGAGTTAATGAATATTCTGGAGGGAGTTGTCACTAATTCTATACATTAAATCGAATGAGATATTGTATGGTGAAAGGAGTTTATTGCACTGTTGTTCGCTATTGAAAGGTTTATATCGAGCCACTTGACTTTTTGGACTTTTGGGTAATCATGATATGTTGCTAGATACGACTCATAATATGCTAACTATGGATTTACTAATTAGAGAATGAATAAGTCAATCCTAAGTTGAATTAATAAGTTAATTCTAATTATCACGGATTATTAATCCTAAAGATGTTTGGATTAATTCATATTTTGCTACCAATAGGAAACCTAAAAGGTTAAACACAATAAAGGTTTGAGTATTCAATATATTATTTGATAATATTATGGGGTTAATTTTGAGAAGAAAAAAATATTATGGGTGAATTGTAAAACTGTTATAATTCATGGGCCTAATTACGATTATACAAACTTCGAAGATTTAATTGCAGTTAATTGATCTTGGAGGACTTAGTTGCAAATGGTTAAAATCCTAATACCTACAAGATATAGGAAATCATTTCCTTTAAGGAGATACACAGAAACCGTTTTGGTGGTGGTATTCTTCCCTCTTCTCTAATAAAAAACCGTAGCTGCTATATTGTTCTCCTAGCACAGAACTAAGTGAGTTAATGAGTGCTCAAACCTCGTGTGGATTTCTATCAGAGACAATCCTAACCTTAGATTATAGTGGCCTGGTTTGAACACTCCAAGTTAGAGTATTTTGTTCATTTAAGATCATGGGGTTTGTTGGATCGCGACATCAACATCGAGGAGAAAGTTTTAAAATCTACTTGCAGCAAAGGTAAATACTGTACTAATGCTTTTACCTATTTTATTCATAGACATGCGATCTTGGGATTGGAATTCAGAGTTTTTCAGCTACGTTTTATGATAATGCATGACTGGAGTTCCTAGCAATCAGAGCTATAGTAATATTTGTCGACCTTATCTCAGGTTGTAATCCTTTTATAAATCGTAGGGTTCTATCATATTCTGCTTGTACTAAAAAAGGGCACTATTTTGATAGTCGTATGAATTTAGGGGCATGCATTCCAACAATTATTCCTTATCATTTGAGACTTTGAAATTCCTCTTCCTTTCTCTCAATTACCCAATGGGGTATAAATTCTATTAGCCCAAAGGGCAATTTCTTGTATTTTGATAAATAACACATTGATACGGACTAATATGTGTGATTTGTATGTGATTGGCTCTTTGGATTATGACATGCTTAGTCGCGGTTCTTCAAGTCTTACAAAAAGAATCGATAAGCAACTTATAAATAATGAGGTACAAGAAGGATTGATCAAGTTACAGATCCTCGTGATGATGTTGCATACCATGGAGATTCTTAAAGAATTATAGATTAGGAAATATATGGTTAAGGCATCATTTGCATCTCCTATATCTCTTTACCTTAAGTTTAATTTATTTCATATTCAAGCACTCAACACTATTTCAAAAAGAGGGTATTCTTCTTACCTATGTTTTTTTGTCCATAAAAGAATTTTAGAAAAGAAGTTTTCTTTTGGACTTTGGTTAAATCGTTTTGGAACTAGACCTTTGAATCCAAATTACCCTCTGAAGCTTGTTTCCAAAATGCCAAAATTGAAAGCTGTTCAAAATATACTTCATGCCACAAATTGCTATTTTGGATACACTTTTCGGACACACAATTTTTTACTATGTAAGTCCAAAATTTGCAAAAGTTGAGAGTTGCAACTAGCCGTTACTAGCCATTGTGGATTTGTTTTCTAGCCCTATAAAAAGCCATTTAAACACAATTTTCAACAAGAGATTTGCTCTAACACTTTCATAAACATCAAAACAAGAGTCCCTCATCTACATTATGCTTCAAAGCGAGATTCATTGTTCTAAAGGTAAAAAGGTAAAGCTACTTTATTTGGTGCACATTTGTTCAATCTGTGAGGTTAATCTATATTCTCTCATAAATCTGAACTATGTCAAGGTTAAGGAAGTAAAACTTAGTTGGAATGAACCTTGATTGTTGGGTATATAGAGGTTAGGAGTAAAACTAAGTGTGTTGGCCCTCTATTGTAAATTTGGTGTTACCTACCACCATTGATTTGGAAAAAATGTTTTAGTGGCTGAGTTAAAATCCTTAAGTATGTACTTAAGGTAGTGAAAGTAGATCATTTGAAGATCGAACCACTATAAATCTTTGGGTCTATTATCTTGCATTTAATTATATCTGTATGACTAAAATTTCATTGTTAATGTGATTAGAAAACATAGAATCTCTATCTACTTTTACTGATTTGACTTAATATATTTATGTTAAAGTAGGATCTGTGTGCTAATCCACTATTTGTGTCCTTGGGCATAGTTTAATTCTCATCTTTCGGTAGAATTTTGAAAGATCCATAACTGCTTTTAAATCTAGATGGAAAAGCTTCTCTGTTAAAACTCACCAACTTTTTAGTTCTTTCTATATTTTAGGAAATATTTGAAAATCTATTTTTGCTTGCCATAAACCTTATTCATCCCCTCTAAGGTTTATTAATGGTGTCAAAGCATTGGTCTATATTATTTTCAGCTTAACAACCCTGTAGGTAAGATCCAGATGGCAAGCACTTCGTTTCTCCCATATATTGAGGGGTCTTCAACAAACAAACCATCATTGTTCAATGGAAGTAACTATGCATTCTGCAAAAATAGAATGAAAATTTATATATGCTCAATCAATTTTGAGCTATGAAATCTTATTAACAAGGGACCATTTGTTCCATTCAAAATTATCAAAAGCATAAAAGTGCCTAAATAAAGTGACAAATATGACAGTCAGGCAACGAATATATTGTGTTGTGCCACTCGATGTAAATGAATACAACTGGGTCAGTGGTTGTAATTCAGCTTATGAAATGTGTAAGTTAATTGAAGTCACCTAAGAAAGGACAAATCAAGTAAAGGAATCAAAGATAGGAATTTTGGTTCAAATGAGAACATAACTGATATATTTACTAGATTCACTAACATTATGAATGGATTGAAGGCTTATGGGAAAATTTATTCCCATGGAGAGCAAAACAGAAAAATACAAGATTCCTTGCCAAAAAGCTGGCGACCTAAGACTTTGGTCTGTTGAAGAATCTAAAAATTTGAATATTCAACCAACTAAAGATATGATTAGGTCTCTTTTGACTTATGAAATAAAACCCAAAATGTTTTAAGAACATGATAATGATGATATATGCAAAGGAGGAACTGACTTAAAAGTTGCTAATAGTGAACAATCCGACAGTGACTATGGTATTGATTTAGATAATGAAAAATTAGCTACAGTTGCTAGAAAGTTTAGGAAGATGTTCAGAAAAAAAAAACTTTAAAAGGGGTAATAAATTTGTCCAAAAGAATGGACAAGCTTTACCCTTCAAACCTTAACATTATGAGTGTAAAAGCACGGAACATTTCATGGCTGACAGTCCAATAGCAAAAAATTGGGAGGTCAAGCAGAACAAAAAGAAAATAAAGGACATTAAGGCCAAAAAAGGAATAAGACTAATGGGGACTTAGGATTAAGGTGGATCCAGAACTGAAGAACATAGTGAATCTGAAGATGAAACAACCAACATATGCTTCATGGTCCTAGGAGAAAAGGTAATGCTTACTCTTTCTAACTTTGTAATTGAACTAACATAATTCTGCTTGTGAAAATTCAGATGATCGAGTGAGCCTCTTGTCAACATGTTCCATGAACTAAAAAAGCTATCTAGAAGAAACAAAAAAATGAAAATGAAAATTAATTTTTTGTTAGATGACAATGCTAAGATATTGAGTGAAAACAAAGCTTAATTTGATTCCATTAATTGTTCATATATTGAAAAGGATGTTATCCTAACTTCTTTACATTGTATGTCACTTGAGAACAAATGCTTATGCGACAAAGTGATATCTCTTGAAATTATGCTTAGCGACTTTGATAACATGAAAAAGAAAGTTGATGGTCTCTCTACATGTATTGAGAAGTTTACAACATGGCAAAAACAATCTAGATAAATTGCTTCGAATGCAACATAAAGCTAGAGACAGAAATGGTCTCGGATATAGGCATATTAACAAAGCTGGAAATTACAAATCTCATTTTGTGAAAGTTAGCTCTTCATATATAACCTATATTTGTTGCATATATAGTGTTAAAAATGGACCTGACATATCCAAATGTCACGTTAGGAAGATAGTAGAATTTGGGGTAAAAATAATATGGAGAATTAAAGGAACGATTACTAACCCCCAAGGACCCAAGAAAGAATGGGTACCAAAAGTCACTCTTCCATCTTGTATATAGGTACATTCACCACAAAAGATGAGCTTTACAAAGTGATTTTTGGATAGCAGATGCTCTAGACACATGACTGAAAATGCAACACTAATGGAGAACTTTCGAGCTACAAATGATGGATTTCTCATCTTTGGAGTTAAGAAAAAGGGAAAAATTCTCGGTAGAGGTAATGTTGGTAGGGGATCCTCTACTATTATTAAGCAAGTGTTGTTGATTGATGGATTAAAATATAATTTGCACAGTATTAGTAAATTATGCAACAATGGTTGTAAAGTTAAATTTGAATAAGATTCATGAACTATTATTGATAATTCCAGTGATGAAATCATCTTCATTGCAAATCGCATTAGGAATGTCTATGTATTGTATCTTGATAATCTTATTACTCATGATATAAAATGTTTTTCCTTGAATGATGATGATGTCTATCTTTGGCATAGAAGGCTAGGCTATGTATCTATTGATTTGCTAAATAGATTGTCTACAAAAAACCATGTTAGAGGATTGCCCAAAATAAAATTTGATAAACATCGATTGTGTGATGCTTGCCAATTTACAAAACAAACCAAGACATTTTTTTAACCCAAGAAAATTATTTCAACATCAAAACTTCTTAAACTTATTCACATGGATTTATTCAGACCTATGAGGACCACTAGCCTTAGTGGTTAAAGGTACGCTTATGTATTAGTAGATAATTTTTTGAGATTCACTTGGACCTTATTTCTTGCACAAAATGATGAAGCATTCTCTGAAATTTCAAAAATATTCAACCGTGTTCAAAATTTCCTTGGGAGCAAATTGATTTCAAATAGAAGTCACAACGGGAGAGAATTTTGCAACTATGACTTTACAAAATTTTGTGATAAGAATGGTCTCTCTCATAACTTTTCAGCCACAAAAACTCATCAACAAAATGGTGTGGTTGAAAGGAAGAATAGGACCTTGCAAGAAGTGGTAAGATCAATACTTTGTGAAAATTTCCTTCCAAAATAGTTCTGGGCAGAAGCTGTAAATACAGCATGCTATATTGTAAATAGAGTTATGCTAAGACCTTTTCATAGAAAAACACCCTTTAAACTTATATTTGACAAAGACATATCCATTTCATATTTCAAAGTTTTTGGATGCAAATGTTTTATTTTCTATACTCGAGGCAATCTTGGAAAATTTGATAGCAAATCAGATGAGGCTACATTTCTTCAATACTCCTCTAACAAAAAAGTATATAAAGTATATAATAAAAGAACTCTATGTTTGGAAGAATCTGTACATGCTGTATTTGATGAATATAACATATATTCCTCTAGAAGGAAAATGTTGTTGAACATCATAAGGCTCCATCGCTTGACAACCATATTAAAGAAGAAGAATTAGAAGAACAACAAGCTGAGGATAGTGAGCAAAATATTGATGATCAAGTTAATCAAAGTCCACCAAAGGAATGGAAATACAAACTCGAACATCCAAAGGAACAAATTATCGGAGATCTGAGATGTGGTGTGAAAATCAGACGGTACTTTATTGATAATCTCACCTTACTTTCATGCATTGAAGCCAATTGCATTAATATGGCTTTGTGTGATGATTTTTGGATTATGGCCATGGAAGAAGAATTAAATCAATTCGAGATAAATCAAGTTTGGACACTTGTTCCTAGACCACTTGACCATCCCATGATTAGTACCAAGTGGGTATTAAAAAATAAACTTGATTAGCACGGTGTTGTTATTAGAGATAACGCTAGACTTGTTGCTCAAGGATTTAATCAAAAGGAGGGCATTGATTATGATGAAATATTTGCTCCCATGGTTAGACTAGAATCAAATGGACTTTAAAAGTTAATTTTAAAATGGTTTTATTAAAGAAGAAGTATATGTAGAACGACCCCTAGTTTTGTTTATGAACATTTTCCAAATTATGTCTTCAAACTTTCCAAATCTCTTTTTGGTTTAAAACAAGCTACTCATACTTTTTATGAAAGACTTAATGCCTTTCTCTTTTCTAAAGGTTTTTCAAGAGGTGCTATTGACACTACATTATTCATTAAAATTGAAAATTTTTATGATCTCTAGATTGTTCAAATATATGTTGATGACATCATTTTTGGAACTACTAATGAATCTTCTTCATGTAAGAAATTTTCTAAGACCATGCAACAAGAGTTTGAGATAAGCATGATGGGAGAACTCAACTTCTTTCTCGGGCTACAAATTAAGCAAACTAAGGATGAGATCTTTCTAAATCAAGCCAAGTATGCTAAAGAATTGCTCAAAAGGTTCGGAAAGAATCAAACAAAGGAAATCAGTACACCTATGAGCACTTAACTACAGTTTCATAAAGATGAAAAAGGTACGAAGGTTGATGAATGAAAATATCGAGATATGATTGAAGGCCTTCTATATCTCACTACTAGCTGTCCTAATATCATGTTCTCGGTTTGCCTTTGTGCAAGATTCCAATCCTATCCCAAAGAGTCACATTTGTGCACTGTAAAATATATTTTTAGATACTTGATTGGGATGCATGATTATGGATTATAGAATCCTTGAACTAAATAGGATATACAAATATAGATTGTGCAGGATGTAAAGTTAAAGAATAAGTACAAGTGGGCATTGTCAATTTCTTAGATATTCATTAGTTTCTTGATATAGCAAGAAACATGCTTGTGTGTCTCTTTCAACAACCGAAGTTGAATACATAGCTACAAGAAGTTGTTGTGCTCAAATCCTATGGATGAAACATACTTTAATCAATTTTGGCCTTGATTTTAAGTGTGTTCCCATTCTATGTAACAATATTAGTTCTATAAATTTAACTAAAAATCATGTTCAACACTCAAGAACTAAGCATATTGAGATTAAACATCATTTCATTCCAGATAATGTGTTTAATGGTGATGTTTATGTTGAATATATTTCTAATAATGATCGACTTGTAGATATATTCACCAAACTACTGGCTAAAGATAGATTCAATCATTTGAGAAGAGGTTCGGGAATTACCCGATTATGAAATTAATTTTTTTTGGAATAAACTGTCTGTTCTTGCAGGATACTAATGAAGTCTAATTTTGGATGGAGCTGTTGGATGCTGAAATTGGAAGATGTGAATCCAAAAATAACCTTATAGAACCATCTCTCAAATCAAAATACCTTTTAACAAAATCAGAAGACATTTTGGACTAAGTTTTAAGTTAAAAATTGCAACATCTTATTACCAAGTACAATTGGATAGACAATCTGGATGAATGGTTTCTATGCCCAAACCTTTCAATAGTTCAAACTCTAAATATCTGCGTTTTTTCTTTCAGCCGCAAATACTCTCTCTCCCCCGTCAAAATATCTCTTCAAATATCTGAAAAATCACCTTTTTCAGTGTACTTGATTGCACTTATCCACGCAATACCCTGTAAAGATCAAAGGATTCAAACCCACTTACATCACTTTCTCTTTTTCAAAATCTAAAATTATCATTTCTCACTATTTTCTCTACACATAGTTCTCATTCCAAAACCAAAGAGATTAAACCCTTGAAATCTCATCCGCCATAGCTAAAACTCCGAAAACAACCAAAGAAACCGAATCAATAGCAAAAGAGACCAAGAAGGGTAAAGCAGCAGGAAAGAAACAAGTCGCCTCTACTCAAGCAGTTGGAAAGAAAAAGGACAAGAATGTGGCAGTCGATGAACCGACCTCTCATACTGCTTCCTTGGGGCATATACCTTAGGAAGAAAGCACTGACACTTAGGTACCTTAATTTCTTGACTTGAAATATGAAACTGATTATAATAATTTAGCATCCAGGAATCGAATAATCATTGTTGGTTATTGGGTTGACGCAGATGCCTTTTTAAATTTTACAAATTTTCTGGAATTGTTCAAATCGATTGGCTGGGGAGCTCTGTTGCCTATGAATGAAAAATTGTACATAACATTAGTTTGAGAATTTTATTCAAATTTGAGAAGAGAAAGACTTGAGGAAATAGGGGATAGGTTTTTGATACAGTGGTATAGGTCACTGGTTAGGGGTATAAATTTTGAATTCGATCACCGACTGCTGAACAGAATCTTTGATGTGAGGGATGGAGGAGTACAATTCTTTGAAATGAACAAATTGCCTAAGAATTTTAATTTGTTTGAGTTAAGGAGGTTTGATAGCAGGTTCACTAGAGGGAAGAGTTTTAAAAACTCAAGTGAACCAATACCAAGTGGCTGAATGGTATGGGCAGACTGCTTCCTCACATAGTTTCAACTATGGTCATTCCAAGTTTTGGGCGCAAAACCTCTGTAAGCAATATGCAAATGGTGGTGATGATGCCATTGTAAAAAAACAGGCCTATGAATTTTGGATTTTTAGCTACATGATTATTGACTCAATCTTAGAATACCACCAATAAAGTTTTATCCTTCGGAAATCTCCTAATGAAGTTGTTTAGACATTTCAATATGGATCTAAGTGTGGTTGCCGCTAAGCATTCCAAGGTAAATGTCTATAGCAAGGACTTATTTCAGAAGATGTGGTTTATCCTGATGAAGAATCAGTGGATTTTGCTAAGGGATGCCATAGATGAGGAAAAAGAAAAACTGCTCAAGGTCAAGATTGAAGACAAGAAACCTACCTCTGCTACCATGGTTGGACCAAAAAGGAAAGATGAATGTCAAGAGGAATTATCCAGCAATGCCAGGTAAAAAACTGAACGAAGTGAGCTAACACAAAGCATTTTGGATTATCTAAATCTCTTGACTACTAAACTGGATGGCCTGAGTCCAAAAGTGAAGACTAAAATGAAAACTCTGGGAAGTCGCCCGATAGCTATAGAAAAGAAATAGTCCGAAACCATAGATATCTCTGAAGAGCCGATTCCTCCTCAGGAGCAAGAACCAGAAACCGATCTCCCTTAATAAGCTAAGGACATCGATGTTGATCCTACTAAAGACCCTCATACTAAACCCACTGAAGAACCTCCTATTGCCAAAACCACTGAGGCCACTACTGCCTTAGTTTCTCCCAAGCAGGCTAAACTAGCGACCCCTGGTAGCTCCTCAAGCCGTTGGCAAAAACATGTTGTGGTCGAAAGAAATTTCAGTAGACTTATCGGATAGCACAAGAATGGTGGCCCTGATGATAAGCCTGAAACTGTGGTCATTCAAAGTGACATGGCCATCTCTACAAATAAGCATGGTATGAAGACCATGAACAAAATTAGCTAACCAACTTTTATATTCTGCTAAACAAATTTTATATTCTTCTGCACTTGTTTATTTTTTTACATTTACTTCTGTCTGCTATATCATGCTACTTTTGTTTATCTGTCTCACTAGTTCATGTGCTCTTGCTTCTCCCTTTTTGACTGATGCCAAAAGAGGGAGACATAAGTTGAGATTGTGATTGTGATGACTGTGATAATAGTAGCTAATTTAAGACTGTGATAATAGTGGCAAATTTGAGATTCTGATGACTATAGATAATAGATTAGACAGATTATGATGACTGGATTAAGGATGTATATGTCGTGGATAATTTGAGACAAATTGAGTGTGTTGACTGTAGATAACAACTTAGATAGATTATGATGACTAGATTGAGGATGTATGTATCGTGGATAATTTGAGATAAATTGAGTGTGTTGGGATAAATTGAGAACTAGATTTTGATATTGATGACTCTTGAGACCGAACTGTGTAGAATGTTATGTGATGAGATTGGATGTTTATGATTTAGACTAAAGTTGGGTTTAATCTATAATACAAAATTCTTTTAGATTGTTTTGAGACACTGATCGAACCCTGTACAGACACAAGGGAAGTAATCCTAAATCCAAATTCCCAGTTCGAAACATTTTCTTACAAAGGTTGCATTTTTTTTCTTTTTTGGGATGCATCTTTTGAAAGCCCAAAATCACAAAATCAATTTTATTTCCTAGTACATAATGCTATCCTTTAATCTACTATTCATATGCATATAGAAAGGGGGAGCAATAATAGCTATGACTATCTTCTACATTTCCATGTGCATATATGTCAATATCCCTATGTGAATCTTTGTGCTAACATGTTTATATATCTAATAACCAATTCTCAGTTGTTTTATTATGAAATAGTCTTTTTAAACGGAAGGAAGGAGGATACAAAGGTTGGATGGGACTTAGGATCATTGAGCCTAATTTATGAGAATATGTTTAAGCTCTCTAATATTATCTCATATTCTCTCATTGGGCTTTATGATTAGGAGATCGTACATAAAATAAAAATTCTTATATCTCTTGGTTTCACTTGATTCATATGATTTTTTTTAAAAATCATAATCCATCAAGTTTGTAATAATTCAAAAAGTGGGAGATTGTTAGCCCAAAGGGCATTCTCCTATGTTTTGATAAATGACAACCATTGATATGGATAAACATGTGTTCTTTGTATGTGATAGGCTCTTTGGATTATGACACACTTAACCACGATTCTTCAAGGCTTACAAAAAGAATTGACAAGCAACTTATAAATAATGAGGTAAAAGAAGGATTGATCAAGTTAAAAATCTTGGTGAATAAGTTGCTTGCCATGGAGATTCTTGAAGAATTATAGACTAAGAAATTATAGTTAAGGTGTCATTTGTATTTCTTTTGTCTCTTTACTTTAAGTTCAATTTAATTTAATATTGAAACACTCAAAACTATTTCAAAAAGAGAGTATTCCCTCTATCCAGGTTATTTGTCCGTAAAAGAATTTTAGAATAAAAGTTTGGTTTTGGACTTTGGTAAAGTCGTTTTTGAACTAGAAATTTGAATCTAAAGCTTCTTTCCAAAATTCCAAAACTAAAAGCTGTTCAAAATATACTTCGTGCCACAAAATTTTGTTTTGGATGCATTGTTTGGACACATAATTTTTTACTCTGTGAGTCCAAAATCCTAAAAAGCTGACAGTAGCAACTAGCCGTTACTAGCCGTTCTGGCTTTAATTTGTACCCCTATAAAAGCCATTTAAATACGATTTTCAGCAAGGGATTTACACTAATGCTTTCATAAACATCCAAAGACACTTGAAAAAAAAGAAGTCCTGATCTACATTTTGCTTCAAAATGAGATTCATGGTTCTAAAGGTAAAAAGGTAAAGCTACTTTATTTAGTACACATTCGCTCAAACTGTGAGCTTAATCTATATTCTCTCAGAAATTTGAACTGTGTTAAGTTTAAAGAAATAAAACGCAGTTGGGGTGAGCCATGATTGTTGGGTATATAGAGGTTGGGAGTAAAACCAATTGTGGTGACCCTCTGTTATAAGATTGGTGTTACCAACCACCATTGATTTGGAAAAAAAGGTTTTAGTGGCTGAGTTAAAATCCTTAAATATGTACTAAAGGTAGTGGATGTAAATTAGTTGAGGATCGAACCACTATAAATCTTCGGGTCCATTCCCTTGCATTTATTTCAATCTCTATGATTGAAATTTCACTGTTCATCTGATACAAAAACATAGCATCTCTATCCGTATTTACTGATTTGATTTAATATATTTATGTTAAAGTAAGATCTAGGTGCCGATCCATTATTTGTCTCCTTGGACATGGTTTAATTCTCATCTTTCGGTAGAACTTTGAAAGAGCCCTGACTGCATTTAAATCTAGACACAAAAGCTTCTCTGTTGAAAATCACCAACTTTCGGGTTCTTTCTAGATTTCAGAAAATCTTTGAAAATCTATTTTTGTTTGCCATAAACATTGTTCATCACCCCAATAAGGATTATCAAATTCTTTTCTAAATTCACCCCAAAATTCCTCCCAAGTCCATTCCTTTTGTTCTTCCGCTCGTCCCATTTTGTTTCTAGCCCACCAGTCTCATGCTAGCCCTCGAAGTTTAAATGTAGCAAATTAGACCTTTCTCCATTCTGAATAGTCTAAGACAGTAAAAATATCCTCTATTTGTTCTATCCAAAATTCATCTTTCTCTTCTTGATATGTTTTTCCATAATATTTAGGAGGGTGAAATTTTAGAAATCACTCCCAAGCTTAGTCTATTTCCTCTTCAAAATCTTGTTCTTTTCAAGTTGGAGCTTCGGTTACATATTGAAGTACTACTTTGATGTTTTGTAATACTTGCATCATTTCATTCCCTTGAGGTTGTGTTTCCATTCTGGGAATAGTGTTTCTAGTAGTATCAGCCACATTCTCTTTAGCTTAGTCTCCAACACTACCACGAGTAACCTTTCGCAACATATCTTCTACTTTTTAAATGTACTGCATGAAACATCAAATAAATACATTTCAATACTTTCAAGGTAAATGATATAAGGTAGAAGAATAATTCCATTTCACACATGTAAACATGCATCTCTTGGGAAATTCATATATTTTCTCTTCCTGATAGTACACATTTATATATATTGCTCTCATGTAGTCTCTATTTAATTCTTTTGTGTTTATACCATTAGGTATATATATCATTCTTTCATTTTCTTAAATTACTCCAGATCTTTTCTTTTCAACTTCTATAGTTACTTTCCCGGGGTCACCCATCCTAGGATTTCCCTTGTCCAAGAATGCTTAACTTCGGGTTCTAATAGGATCTGATGCATTAATTCTAGTATGATCACACCCTCTCATATATTATGACAAAACAGAGTTTCTAATATTTAAAATACACTACTAGAGTATTTTAGAATTGCAATTATCCTTATCTGTGCAATTTATATCATACTGCATATACAAGGTTCTCGAATATAAAATTCTCTATTCATCATCTCATCAGTACTGATCCTAAATTTGAAAATTCAAAATTAGTAATTATTCATTGAGCAAGTCAATTTTGAGGCCTTTCTGACCTCTATCTCTTTGTTGCTATCTAGGTTTGGGGTCACAGATCTTTTTTTGAAAATATCAGATTTATCTCAACATTCTCTTCTCCTAACTCATCAGATGGGATTATAGCCAACTAACAGGCCTCAAAAGCATATATTTCATTTACTTCAATATCTAGCTCCTTAAAATTCACTAGCTCCACAAATCTACATTAGAATGTATTATGATGGTTTCTATTGTGTCCCCTTAGAGGCTCTGCTATATTTCATCAGATGCTCTATTATGAATTCTACTATACTTTAATAATATTTTTAACACGCCACCATTCCATAGTGTAGCGGGCTTCACTTTTGTCAGATGTTGCCCTGTTTAGTTGCCAGACAGCGGTTTTTATGACGAACTTAACTTAGTACACAACATAAATTTGCTCAAAATGCTTTGTATTAAATATAAGAAGATACATGGAGTTTGTATTCTAATGCCATATTTAAAGCGCAATATATTCAGGATACAACATGAGCCTCGGGAGTCCACTACACTTCCATTGCGCCTTTAATCCTAAAAATTTTTCAAAGAGAAATAACACACGTGTGAGCATAAGGCTCAGTGAGTCCCATGTGTGCTAGTGTTTTCTTAAAGAAGACGGAGTATCTAATTATCATGGTTTCCACTAAACTAAATAGTAGGAGTTCATTTGGTGCTTCCATTAAAAATAATTCCATATCTCATTAGAAGAATGCCTCCCTAAGAATTATTTAAAATCTCAGACATATTTGGAAAATCAAATTTTATTAAGATTAATACCCGATATCTTGGGCGTATTTGGAAAACCACATTTTATAATATTATTGCCCTATATTTTAAGAAATGCAGGCTTCCCTGTGTAACATCCTGCTACCTAGGCCCGCCAGGGCCGGGGATGTCGCTCCGTCCAAAGAATAAGGAGTCTTTATAACTAGGTCACACAAATAAAATTGCGGAATAAAAATAATACTTTAACTTAAAAATTTATTACAACCCAAAAAAAAAAACTCCAAGAATAAATCCATGAATTCCCAAAACAAAACCATAAATAAAATTATCCACTCTTGTCTTCCCAAAGCAATACATAGAATTAAATGACAACAATCTCTTCCAAGGCAGACACTACTAGCTACTCACCCTCACAGTAGGATCGACCTGAAATCATGGTAAAAAGGTGATGAGACAGAAATCTCAGTAAGTCCGTGTGTGCTTTGGGTGTTTAGTGGAAGCAGTTCATGGGTGCAAAGTGCAAAATCTTTATAAGAGAAATATTGGCAAGCAATAAACATTAGTCAAAAGTAAGAGTGGTGTTTTAGCTATTCCAGCCATACATGATCAACAAAATCAACCATTCATAAGAAAGAATTATGGGTTACCACGCGTTGGGCCCTACAACCGAATGGTCAGTATGCCATACTTTGTGCATACCGCCGGTCAGAATGCCACACTTTGTGCAGACTGACAAAAGTAGGTGATCGGCCTACTGGGCAAGATACTCCTCCTTCTCTATACCCAAACAACAACTGGGTGTCCATTCCGGCAAAACACAATACTTGATTGAAAAGAACACTGCTAGCTCGGACCGGCACGACCCACTGGACTAACGTCCTATCCGGGAAGGACTCACACCTCAGAGGTGGCCACCTACTGAGAGACTTACCCTAACCCCTCAAGGACTAGTCCTAGTAGTCTACCTTTATTGAGTACTCAACGACGTTTCCTACTCGGGATAAAATGAACAAAACATTGTTCCACATGAAAATGGCAATTTGAGGGTTTCCAAAGTCCTTGTAAAAATCAGCTTTAGAAAGAGTGTGAGTTTGGCAAATCTACTCTTTGATTTTTAAATAATTCAAATGTTTGAAATAAGAGAGAGTTCAACCCTCGATTGTCTTTACATAAATGAGTGTCCATACACTCTACATTTGTCTTGCCATAAGAAAAACATTTCATATCAATCAGGTTGAAATCTCCAAGCTTGAAAAGTCCCACTTACTCCTTTCTTTCTTCTATAGAAACACACACGCACACACACACACATACACACACACACACACTCTCTCTCTCTCTCTCTCTCTCTCTCTCTCTCTCTCTCTTCTTGTTTTCTTCACATTTTCTCTAGCTTTTTCTTCCTTTTCAATTCCTTTTCCTTTCTTTCTTTTTCTTCTTGTGTTGTCTAGTTTCCTGGCTGCTTTACAGTCTCTCCCACTGCCATTTATGGTGACAAAAAGTCACATGATCAATTGTGCAATTAGTTGGTCAAAGCTTCTCCCAAAAGCTTTATAAAATCTTACTAAATAAGTTTTTTATGAAAAATTCTTATAAAACTCATTACAACGATCAAATAAAAGCATTTGGTCTCAACATCCGTTTAATAAATAGTACCTAATCTCAATAGCTAATCCTGATATGCCACTTGTCCTCATTTGACAAAATTACCATTTTCCTCAAGAAATTACTAAAATTTAGACCAATATACATTTCAATTAGAAAAAATTTTATTTCACCAATGGAATCTACAAATTTTACTGAGTTCACTGGTAGTAGTCAAAATACTCAATTCTTTCTCAATCCTCTTCAATTTGCGGTAAAAATCCTACTCGCGGTGAAAATTAAGAAATACCCCTAAAAATTAAAATTATGCCAAAATATTTGTCTCATCATACTAATCGACTTTTGTTCTGGGCTTATGCCCAAATTCTCACTCGATACAAAGTAGTCACCAATTGAAGTACAAAGGTATGTGTGAAACCCCACCTAAAGCCAACCTTAGAGTAAGGGGGTTGGGATGCATATCATGACATTTTGCAAAAAAATATATAATTTTTGAATAATTTTATGTGCTTTAGAATTGTGATTTATAGGTTAAATGGCTTATTTATGCTTATTGAGTGGGGAGGGTAAAACGGTAATTTTGCTTGCGGTCAAAATAGGAAGATGTCTTGAGGTTTAGATAAGAAGGATATTTGGGTGAGAAAATAAGAACAAGAGTTAGTGTGGTTAAGTGGTTAGAGCTTTGTGGATTAATCTCTAAGGTCATGAGTTCAAATCCCATCACTTAAGTTTTATTCATGATTATCTTAGCTATGTTTGAATTTTTTTTTATTTTCTTACATTCCTTAAAGATAGGAATGTTGTCTTAAGGGAGACAGGAAGATAATTTCTTGATCATGTGATCATGTTCTAAAAAGAATTCTAAAGGAATTCTTGTCCCCTTGAATCTTTCTAGCCTTGTCCTAACCTTTTTAAAACTTAAACTATCCTTAATTCACTAATCCATTCTTAATCCCAAAAATTTTGTGATAATCCCCTAGCAATGGAATTCGAAAATCAGCTCTTGAGGATAGAGGATTGCTGAAAATAGGGAGAAGAATTAGGATGGGTTCCCAAGAGAAATAAATCTCCATAGTTATACCTTCAATCCTACCTTCATTTTGTTATGATTTTAGTAAAGGAAAATCTGGAAATTTTTCAAAATTTTTGAAGAATAGGTTTAAAAAATTTCAGCTAACATTCTTACCCCATTTACTGCCAAAAAAAAAAAAAAAAAAATGGTCATTTCATGTGAGGTTGAAGGCTGAAAATTCTGAGCATTTTCGGACTGCACAAACTTTGCAAAACCAGAAAATTTCCTGTAGCAATTCACTGCTTTTGAAGCTGGAATTGAGGCCATCTTTTGGTCATCAAATCAGATGGAATTTCCTCTGTTTATCTCCACAAAGAAGGCTGGAAAACTACCATTAGAAGACCTCCAAACACCCTCAAAACCGGCTGCAAATTGGGCCAAGGAATGCAGAAAATTCTGCACAAAAAAACCATCAACATTCAAAGCTCTTGAACAGTTGAAACCAGAAAAATTTCCAGCTTGGTTTCTCAAGGCCAAGGCCGAAAATCACCATTCAATCCTCTGAAAATTAGACCTTTTTCAGCCATGGACTGAACACCATTGACCTTCCTACTAACCTTGAGTGTTTGGACTCCATGATCACACCTAAAAAAACTCCTAAAATCACTCTATCCAAAACTTATTTGAATTTCAAAATAATTCCAAAATTTTTGCTCCATTAAAACACTCTTGTAACAAGTGAATAACCAAAAATTTCTCTGCTATCATAGACCATTTTTGGCTAGCATTAAAACCTAAATAGTCTCCATTCTTGGCATTAAACCTAGCGTGTTCAGCCTACACCATTGAAGAGCAAAAAGACCTCCCATGATCAACCACCATTAGCTAATCTTCTATCTCAAATAACTCCTCATTTTCCTCCATTTGAATTTCAAAAAAAAAAAAAAAAAAAAACTGAACACTCTCTTTCCTTCTTGCTAAGGCCAAAACTCCTAATCGCACAAGACCATTCGGCCAGCAATAATCCCAGAAATTCGTGAGCCATTTTTCTCTCAAACTCTCTCAAAACATCAAGAACACTAAGAACACACACTAAACTTCTTCAAGCCTAAAGCTATCCTAAACATCTCTGATCACTCTCAAATACTCCAGATCACTCATACTTAATCCTTAGACTTCATTTCTGGTCTTTATAACACAAAATCACGCAAACTAGAATTTTCGAATAGATCAAAATCAGCTTTTTTTTCTTGATTGTCCCAAAAGCATCAAAAGGTAAAACAAGAACAACCTTCTTGTTCTTCCTCTTCTATTCAATTATTAATATGGGTAACGAATGAAATACAGGTAAATCAACCCAACAATGGTGGTAATAGTGGAGTTAATAGACAGATTATGAATGATTTTGTAAAACCCACAATCTCAGGTACAGACTTTAGTATCACAAGGCCTAGGATAGAGGCCAATAATTTTAGGATAAAACCCAACATAATCCAGATGATCCAGAATATGGTCCAATTTGATGGGTTACCTGAGGAGGATCCCAATGCCCACCTTGTGAGCTTTCTAGAAATTTGTGACATATTTAAAATGAATGGTGTCTCTGAGGATACCATCAAACTAAGACTTTTCCTATTTTCTTTGAGAGATCGAGCAAAATCATGTTTAAAATCTTTACCCACCGGATCTATTACTACTTGGAATATGTTAGCTGAAAAATTCTTGGCCAAATATTTGCCACCAGCTAGAACATCCAAACATAGAATTAACATTTTTTTTCTTTTAACAATTAGAGGCCAAAAACCTTTTTGAGTGTTGGGAAAGGTTTAAGGAGATTCTAAGAAAATGTCCTCACCATGGATTTGAGTTGGAAATGCAAATGCAAATCTTTCATAGTAGGTTGAGCTTTGCAACAAGATAATTAGTCAATGCATCTGCGGGAGGCTCCTTTAATTCCAAAACCTCGGAAGGGGTAATTTAATTTATTAAAAATTTGGCTACAAATAACTATGCCTGTGGTAGTTCGTGATCTAGAGGTCTTGTACATGGGGTACACAAGGTGGATACAATGGCTACATTAGAGGCAAATGTGGAAGCACTCACACAGAAAATGGATCAAATGGTGATGCCTCTTTCCCAAGGGCAGGTAATAAGTGTGAGTTGTGATTTTTGTGGGGAAGGGCATCCAAACCATGAGTATCAAAATATGGGGTCTTCACAAGAAGTATTGGAACAATCGGAATTTGTAGGTAATGGTCGGCAAGGTAATAATCCTTACAGCAATACTTATAACCCGGGTTGGAGGAATCACCCTAACTTTTCATGCAATAGTCAAAACTAATCTTGGTAAGCTTCTCTGAATTTTGGGACGCAAAGGACTCATCCACCACTGCTATACAATGCCCCACTAACTAAACCATCCTTGGAAGATCTGTTCAACCAACTAGTAAGTGGTACGAAAACACGGTTCCAAGGATTCGATGCAACCATGAGAAACTTGGAGGCATCTATTCGCAACCTTGAAGGTTAAATTGGATAGTGAGCCAAACTCCTTGGTGATCGTCAAACGGGATCATTTTCAGGCAACACAGAGACCAACCCATGGGACTAAGACCGTGGAAAACACTGATCTTGAATTGATTTGGTTTTGGGTAATCTTTTTCATTCTCGTTAGTTTTTATTTATTTGGTTGTTTCTTTTTAATAGTTCGACCATATTCTTTTCATGAGTCTTTGTTCTTTTCCTTTAATTCTAAAAAAAAAGTAATTTTTGGCCAGAGCTAAGCTGGCGTTGAACCCAACCTTTAGCTTGGGCGCCTGGCCAACACGGCCTGACAATAACGCATGAACAGAATAGGGTCAGCGCTGGGCCAGCACGGCTTGACAATAACGCGCGAACAGGGTCAGTGTCAGGCCCACCAAGCCCATTTGGATGCTATATTAAAACCGGCCTTCTTGGGCATTTTGTTCAAACTTTCTTTCCTTCCTCTCAAATTTTCTCTCATCCCATCGCCGGGTTCAACTTTAAATCTCCGCCGAGTCACTTTCTATTCCTCCAAAACACTTCCCAAACACAAAATCCTCACTTTGATCATAAAAGTTTGGATCAAAACACAGAAAAATCCAACCTTTTCTTCCAAAATCCATTTTTCAATCATTTCATTGGGGCACAATTTCTTTAATATGTTTGCATAGAGTCATTGCCCATGCATTGGAGATCATTGTGGTATTAATTTTTCACATTTTCTACGGTTAAATTTTTTATAATGAACTTTAGTTATTTTTCTATGCATTTTTGGGGAAAAAAATTCTTAAATAGTTTCTGGTAAAGGATTTGATTGTTAATATTGCTTTCTTTGAGCTTTTATAGGCATGAAAATATCATTGATACTGCTTTATGATTAAAGCAATTGATATTTTACGTCGTTTTGGGAAGTGATTGAGCATGCATTCTTTATGAGTAATTTTTGGGAGAAAGGATACTTGTTCATGTTGAACTTAGCCTTGTGCTTATAAGCTTTACATTGTGACATAAGTGGTATGGCTAATTGAGCATTGTGATTTTGAGCTGAATATTAATTCATTTAGCACTATTACACATTGTGGATTTGATCAAGCCAGTTGATATTATGTTTAGATTCGCATATGTCTATCTTCTTGCAGGTTTGTTGGAGGAGGTTGAGGGGTGTTTTATTGATTATCTTGTGGTGCTTTTGTGTTGAGTTGGTGGTGGTGCTAAATTGCGTTATAATTGCAAGAAGGTTGAGTATTGGTTGTAAAGATTAAGTTGAGAGAATCATAATTTTCTATTCTACTATTTTTCTTCATCCTTCCATCATGTCTAGATGACCTAGAAGGTTAGCACTGGGGGCTAAGAGAGCTCGAGAGGCATCTTCATCCACACCTTCTTTCGAACATCTACCTACACAACCTACTTAATTTTCTGATCCTATGTTTCAAATCTAGTATGACAGGCACCAACACAATAAGATTATAGTAGAAAAGTGATACAAGCCTTTTTTAGACAATTCCCTACAGCTATCTACTATGTTTAGATGCCTAGGGTAGCAGTCCATAATTAGAATGGAAGGTCCTTATTATCCTATGCGCGTGAGAAATTTTTATGCCAACATGTAACACCCCACTACCTAAGCCCATCAGGGCCGGGGATGTCGCCCCACCCATAGGACAAGGGGTCTTTATAACTAGGTCACATAAAAAAAATACTTTAAAATTAAACTTATTACAACTTAATAACACATGAACAAATCCAAAATAAATTATCTGCTACAATATCTCAAATGCAATACTGAAGAAAAATAACAAAGAGTCTTCAAAATCATAGGCAACAATCTAACTAATGACCTTCATAGCAGGATCGACCTGAAAACATGGTATAAAAAGTGGTAAGATAAAAATCTTAGTAAGCCTGAGTATACTTTGAGTGTTTCAGGTAAAACAGTTCATGTTTGCAAGTTGTAAAAGTTTCATAACAGAAAGTGCTTGCAAGCATTAAATAAATATTAAAAATGAAGAATGGTGTTTTGATTTCCAAACTATACATGTGCACAATAAATACAACCACCCAAAGAGGTAGCCATAGCACCACACGTTGGGCCCCACGATAATATAATGGTCAGAATGCCACACGTTGAGCTTGCTGCCGATCAGAATGCCACATGTTGAGCAAGCTAACATAAGGTAGGTGTACGGCCAACTGGGTGAGATACTCCTCCATCTCTACACCTAAACTCACCGGTTGTCCACTCGGATATATACAGTTCACTTGACTGAAACTTGCAAGCTCGGACCGGTATGACCTACCGGACCGGCATCCTATCCAGGAAGGACTTACCCCTTAGAGGTGGCCACCTACTGAGAGACTCACACTAACCCTTCAAAGACTAGTCCTAGTAGTCTACCCTTATTAAATACTCAACGTTGTTTGTCCCACTTGGAAGAAAATTGATCATATAATGATTTACAAGGAAATAGCAATTAAAGGTTTCTGAAATTCTTGCCAAAGTTAGGTTTTAGAAAGAGTTTAGTGTTTTGAGAAAAACTACTTGTTTAATTTTCAAATGATTTTGCTTGACTAAAATAAAAAGGAAAATAGTCCTCGATTGCCTTTACAAACCAATGATCACACACATTGAATTTAGCTTGCCATAAAAATTTTGGTCTGCAAATGACTCCATGCAGGAGCTTACCTGATCTTTTGCTTGACTTGAACTCAAAAACATTCCAAGGTCAACCTAACCCCGCTTGGGGTAAACACAAGGCATAAGATTACATTCGAACTATATCTGCTTTACAGAAATAATTCTTAGCTCAATTAGTTACAACCATGACTAACAATGACCTTAAAGTCCTAAGCTTTAAGGCTAGATGATAAAGTATTTTATAAAATAAATCTAGCTTGGTAAGTTAAAATAGCTAGGGGTACGAAAATACTTACTAATAAGTTATAGGTTCAAATAATAAATTTTGAGTATTATTAGTAATAAATAAACTAGTGTTGAATAATACTAAGTCCTAAATAATATTAGTAAATGGTAATATTTAAATAGTATTATTATAAATAAATAATAAATTACACTTCATTTTTAATTAATAATTAATATATAATAAATAATTAGTAATTAATAATAAATGAATTATATTAAATTTTTTATTATTAAATAACAAATAAATTTTAATTTAAATAATATTGATGAATATACTTAAAAGTTTTAACTATGGTCTACAAGGTCATTAATTAATTCTAATATTTTATTTATTATTATTATTTATATAAAAGATTTTATTTATTATTATACATATATATATATATATATACTATTTTTAATAAAATATATTATTTATTTGACTAATAAAATATTAATATTTCACTTAATATTCCATTTCCAAATCTTCCTACGAAATTCGAAACCTTCAGAAAAAATATAGTAGTAATTTTAATTAAGATAATAAAATTTGTTAATAAAAAACAACCTAGGATTAACAAGAAAATAATCATGATTTTCCTATTGCCAGAAAAGATTCATGAACACATTCTCCAACGTCAAACAATAAACTAATTCATTGATGAACATACACTTGAATTAACCCTTACTATCACATGACCAAATCCCTACTAGGCATAATCATCAATCATGGCCTCAAGGAAAAATAAGAACATTAGAGCCTAATCACCTTTGGTCTCATAATATCTAACATGCTTCAAACATCCATAAAATTCATTAAGCATGAAGAACATACATAGATCCAAAAATCCATATAACTTAGTCATATATAACAATCCTCATGTCCTAACCCCAACCTCTTGATCCACATGCATACACTC
>JANUWF010000034.1:0-86107 GCA_026120185.1 Voacanga thouarsii
GGTTGTAATAAATTTTTAAGTTAAAGTATTATTTTTATTCCGCAATTTTATTTGTGTGACCTAGTTATAAAGACTCCTTATTCTTTGGACGGAGCGACATCCCGGCCCCGGCGGGCCTAGGTAGCGGGATGTTACACAGGGAAGCCTGCATTTCTTAAAATATAGGGCAATAATATTATAAAATGTGGTTTTCCAAATACGCCCAAGATATCGGGTATTAATCTTAATAAAATTTGATTTTCCAAATATGTCTGAGATTTTAAATAATTCTTAGGGAGGCATTCTTCTAATGAGATATGGAATTATTTTTAATGGAAGCACCAAATGAACTCCTACTATTTAGTTTAGTGGAAACCATGATAATTAGATACTCCGTCTTCTTTAAGAAAACACTAGCACACATGGGACTCACTGAGCCTTATGCTCACACGTGTGTTATTTCTCTTTGAAAAATTTTTAGGATTAAAGGCGCAATGGAAGTGTAGTGGACTCCCGAGGCTCATGTTGTATCCTGAATATATTGCGCTTTAAATATGGCATTAGAATACAAACTCCATGTATCTTCTTATATTTAATACAAAGCATTTTGAGCAAATTTATGTTGTGTACTAAGTTAAGTTCGTCATAAAAACCGCTGTCTGGCAACTAAACAGGGCAACATCTGACAAAAGTGAAGCCCGCTACACTATGGAATGGTGGCGTGTTAAAAATATTATTAAAGTATAGTAGAATTCATAATAGAGCATCTGATGAAATATAGCAGAGCCTCTAAGGGGACACAATAGAAACCATCATAATACATTCTAATGTAGATTTGTGGAGCTAGTGAATTTTAAGGAGCTAGATATTGAAGTAAATGAAATATATGCTTTTGAGGCCTGTTAGTTGGCTATAATCCCATCTGATGAGTTAGGAGAAGAGAATGTTGAGATAAATCTGATATTTTCAAAAAAAGATCTGTGACCCCAAACCTAGATAGCAACAAAGAGATAGAGGTCAGAAAGGCCTCAAAATTGACTTGCTCAATGAATAATTACTAATTTTGAATTTTCAAATTTAGGATCAGTACTGATGAGATGATGAATAGAGAATTTTATATTCGAGAACCTTGTATATGCAGTATGATATAAATTGCACAGATAAGGATAATTGCAATTCTAAAATACTCTAGTAGTGTATTTTAAATATTAGAAACTCTGTTTTGTCATAATATATGAGAGGGTGTGATCATACTAGAATTAATGCATCAGATCCTATTAGAACCCGAAGTTAAGCATTCTTGGACAAGGGAAATCCTAGGATGGGTGACCCTGGGAAAGTAACTATAGAAGTTGAAAAGAAAAGATCTGGAGTAATTTAAGAAAATGAAAGAATGATATATATACCTAATGGTATAAACACAAAAGAATTAAATAGAGACTACATGAGAGCAATATATATAAATGTGTACTATCAGGAAGAGAAAATATATGAATTTCCCAAGAGATGCATGTTTACATGTGTGAAATGGAATTATTCTTCTACCTTATATCATTTACCTTGAAAGTATTGAAATGTATTTATTTGA
Source organism: Voacanga thouarsii (assembly GCA_026120185.1). NCBI lineage: Eukaryota > Viridiplantae > Streptophyta > Magnoliopsida > Gentianales > Apocynaceae > Voacanga > Voacanga thouarsii. Next base: position 1,568 of record JANUWF010000034.1, read on the forward strand.
TGTTTCATGCAGTACATTTAAAAAGTAGAAGATATGTTGCGAAAGGTTACTCGTGGTAGTGTTGGAGACTAAGCTAAAGAGAATGTGGCTGATACTACTAGAAACACTATTCCCAGAATGGAAACACAACCTCAAGGGAATGAAATGATGCAAGTATTACAAAACATCAAAGTAGTACTTCAATATGTAACCGAAGCTCCAACTTGAAAAGAACAAGATTTTGAAGAGGAAATAGACTAAGCTTGGGAGTGATTTCTAAAATTTCACCCTCCTAAATATTATGGAAAAACATATCAAGAAGAGAAAGATGAATTTTGGATAGAACAAATAAATGATATTTTTACTTGTCTTAGACTATTCAGAATGGAGAAAGGTCTAATTTGCTACATTTAAACTTCGAGGGCTAGCATGAGACTGGTGGGCTAGAAACAAAATGGGACGAGCGGAAGAACAAAAGGAATGGACTTGGGAGGAATTTTGGGGTGAATTTAGAAAAGAATTTGATAATCCTTATTGGGGTGATGAACAATGTTTATGGCAAACAAAAATAGATTTTCAAAGATTTTCTGAAATCTAGAAAGAACCCGAAAGTTGGTGATTTTCAACAGAGAAGCTTTTGTGTCTAGATTTAAATGCAGTCAGGGCTCTTTCAAAGTTCTACCGAAAGATGAGAATTAAACCATGTCCAAGGAGACAAATAATGGATCGGCACCTAGATCTTACTTTAACATAAATATATTAAATCAAATCGAGTAAATACGGATAGAGATGCTATGTTTTTGTATCGGATGAACAGTGAAATTTCAATCATAGAGATTGAAATAAATGCAAGGAATGGACCCGAAGATTTATAGTGGTTCGATCCTCAACTAATTTACATCCACTACCTTTAGTACATATTTAAGGATTTTAACTCAGCCACTAAAACCTTTTTTCCAAATCAATGGTGGTTGGTAACACCAATCTTATAATAGAGGGTCACCACAATTGGTTTTACTCCCAACCTCTATATACCCAACAATCATGGCTCACCCCAACTGCGTTTTATTTCTTTAAACTTGACACAGTTCAGATTTACGAGAGAATATAGATTAAGCTCACGAGTTTGAGCGAATGTGTACTAAATAAAGTAGCTTTACCTTTTTACCTTTAGAACCATGAATCTCATTTTGAAGCAAAATGTAGATCAAGACTTCTTTTTTTCAAGTGTCTTTGGATGTTTATGAAAGCATTAGTGTAAATCCCTTGCTAAAAATCGTCTTTAAATGGCTTTTATAGGGGTACAAATTAAAGCCGAATGGCTAGTAACGGCTAGTTGCTAGTGTCAGCTTTTTAGGATTTTGCACTCACAAAGTAAAAAATTATGTGTCCAAACAATGCATCCAAAACAAAATTTTGTGGAACGAAGTATATTTTGAATAGCTTTTAGTTTTGGAATTTTGGAAAGAAGCTTTAGATTCAAATTTCTAGTTCAAAAACGACTTTACCAAAGTCCAAAACTAAACTTTTATTCTAAAATTCTTTTACGGACAAATAACCTGGATAGAGGGAATACTCTCTTTTTGAAATAGTTTTGAGTGTTTCAATATTAAATTAAATTGAACTTAAAGTAAAGAGACATAAGAAATACAAATGACACCTTAGCTATAATTTCTTAGTCTATAATTCTTCAAGAATCTCCATGGCAAGCAACTTATTCACCAAGATTTTTAACTTGATCAATCCTTCTTGTACCTCATTATTTATAAGTTTCTTGTCAATTCTTTTTGTAAGCCTTGAAGAATCGTGGTTAAGTGTGTCATAATCCAAAGAGCCTATCACATACAAAGAACACATGTTTATCCATATCAATGGTTGTCATTTATCAAAACATAGGAGAATGCCATTTGGGCTAACAATCTCCCACTTTTTGAATTATTACAAACTTGATGGATTATGATTTTTAAAAAAATCATATGAATCAAGTGAAACCAAGAGATATAAGAATTTTTATTTTATGTACGATCTCCTAATCATAAAGCCCAATGAGAAAATATGAGATAATATTAGAGAGTTTAAACATATTCTCATAAATTAGGCTCAGTGATCCTAAGTCCCATCCAACCTTTGTATCCTCCTTCCTTCTGTTTAAAAAGACTATTTCATTATAAAACATCTGAGAATTGGTTATTAGATATATAAACATGTTAGCACAAAGATTCACATAGGGATATTGACATATATGCACATGGAAATGTAGAAGATAGTCAATAGCTATTATTGCTCCCCCTTTCTATATGCATATGAATAGTAGATTGAAGGATAGCATTATGTACTAGGAAATAAAATTGATTTTGTGATTTTGGGCTTTCAAAAGATGCATCCCAAAAAAGAAAAAAAATGCAACCTTTGTAAGAAAATGTTTCGAACTGGGAATTTGGATTTAGGATTACTTCCGCTGTGTCTGTACAGGGTTCGATCAGTGTCTCAAAACAATCTAAAAGAATTTTGTATTATAGATTAAACCCAACTTTAGTCTAAATCATAAACATCCAATCTCATCACATAACATTCTACACAATTCGGTCTCAAGAGTCATCAACATCAAAATCTAGTTCTCAATTTATCCCAACACACTCAATTTATCTCAAATTATCCACGATACATACATCCTCAATCTAGTCATCATAATCTATCTAAGTTGTTATCTACAGTCAACACACTCAATTTGTCTCAAATTATCCACGACATATACATCCTTAATCCAGTCATCATAATTTGTCTAATCTATTATCTATAGTCATCAGAATCTCAAATTTGCCACTATTATCACAGTCTTAAATTAGCTACTATTATCACAGTCATCACAATCACAATCTCAACTTATGTCTCCCTCTTTTGGCATTAGTCAAAAAGGGAGAAGCAAGAGCACATGAACTAGTGAGACAGATAAACAAAAGTAGCATGATATAGCAGACAGAAGTAAATGTAAAAAAATAAACAAGTGCAGAAGAATATAAAATTTGTTTAGTATAATATAAAAGTTGGTTAGCTAATTTTGTTCATGGTCTTCATACCATGCTTATTTGTAGAGATGGCCATGTCACTTTGAATGACCACAGTTTCAGGCTTATCATCAGGGCCACCATTCTTGTGCTATCCGATAAGTCTACTGAAATTTCTTTCGACCACAACATGTTTTTGCCAACGGCTTGAGGAGCTACCAGGGGTCGCTAGTTTAGCCTGCTTGGGAGAAACTAAGGCAGTAGTGGCCTCAGTGGTTTTGGCAATAGGAGGTTCTTCAAGTGGGTTTAGTATGAGGGTCTTTAGTAGGATCAACATCGATGTCCTTAGCTTATTAAGGGAGATCGGTTTCGGTTCTTGCTCCCGAGGAGGAATCGGCTCTTCGAGAGATATCTATAGTTTTGGACTATTTCTTTTCTATAGCTATCGGGCGACTTCCCAGAGTTTGCATTTTAGTCTTCACTTTTGGACTCAGGCCATCCAGTTTAGTAGTCAAGAGATTTAGATAATCCAAAATGCTTTGTGTTAGCTCACTTCGTTCGAGTTTTTTACCCGGCATTGTCTGGATAATTCCTCTTGACATTCATCTTTCCTTTTTGGTCCAACCATGGTAGTAGAGGTAGGTTTCTTGTCTTCAATCTTGACCTTGAGCAGTTTTTCTTTTTCCTCATCTATGGCATCCCTTAGCAAAATCCACTGATTCTTCATCAGGATAAACCACATCTTCTGAAATAAGTCCTTGCTATAGACATTTACCTTGGAATGCTTAGCGGCAACCACACTTAGATCCATATTGAAATGTCTAAACAACTTCATTAGGAGATTTCCGAAGGATAAAACTTTATTGGTGGTATTCTAAGATTGAGTCAATAATCATGTAGCTAAAAATCCAAAATTCATAGGCCTGTTTTTTTTTTTTACAATGGCATCATCACCACCATTTGCATATTGCTTACAGAGGTTTTGCGCCCAAAACTTGGAATGACCATAGTTGAAACTATGTGAGGAAGCAGTCTGCCCATACCATTCAGCCACTTGGTATTGGTTCACTTGAGTTTTTAAAACTCTTCCCTCTAGTGAACCTGCTATCAAACCTCCTTAACTCAAACAAATTAAAATTCTTAGGCAATTTGTTCATTTCAAAGAATTGTACTCCTCCATCCCTCACATCAAAGATTCTGTTCAGCAGTATGTGGTCGAATTCAAAATTTATACCCCTAACCAGTGACCTATACCACTGTATCAAAAACCTATCCCCTATTTCCTCAAGTCTTTCTCTTCTCAAATTTGAATAAAATTCTCAAACTAATGTTATGTACAATTTTTCATTCATAGGCAACAGAGCTCCCCAGCCAATCGATTTGAACAATTCCAGAAAATTTGTAAAATTTAAAAAGGCATCTGCGTCAACCCAATAACCAACAATGATTATTCGATTCCTGGATGCTAAATTATTATAATCAGTTTCATATTTCAAGTCAAGAAATTAAGGTACCTAAGTGTCAGTGCTTTCTTCCTAAGGTATATGCCCCAAGGAAGCAGTATGAGAGGTCGGTTCATCGACTGCCACATTCTTGTCCTTTTTCTTTCCAACTGCTTGAGTAGAGGCGACTTGTTTCTTTCCTGCTGCTTTACCCTTCTTGGTCTCTTTTGCTATTGATTCGGTTTCTTTGGTTGTTTTCGGAGTTTTAGCTATGGCGGATGAGATTTCAAGGGTTTAATCTCTTTGGTTTTGGAATGAGAACTATGTGTAGAGAAAATAGTGAGAAATGATAATTTTAGATTTTGAAAAAGAGAAAGTGATGTAAGTGGGTTTGAAATCCTTTGATCTTTACAGGGTATTGCGTGGATAAGTGCAATCAAGTACATTGAAAAAGGTGATTTTTCAGATATTTGAAGAGATATTTTGACTGGGGAGAGAGAGAGTATTTGTGGCTGAAAGAAAAACGCAGATATTTAGAGTTTGAACTATTGAAAGGTTTGGGCATAGAAACCATTCATCCAGATTGTCTATCCAATTGTACTTGGTAATAAGATGTTGCAATTTTTAACTTAAAACTTAGTCCAAAATGTCTTCTGATTTTGTTAAAAGGTATTTTGATTTGAGAGATGGTTCTATAAGGTTATTTTTGGATTCACATCTTCCAATTTCAGCATCCAACAGCTCCATCCAAAATTAGACTTCATTAGTATCCTGCAAGAACAGACAGTTTATTCCAAAAAAAATTAATTTCATAATCGGGTAATTCCCGAACCTCTTCTCAAATGATTGAATCTATCTTTAGCCAGTAGTTTGGTGAATATATCTACAAGTCGATCATTATTAGAAATATATTCAACATAAACATCACCATTAAACACATTATCTGGAATGAAATGATGTTTAATCTCAATATGCTTAGTTCTTGAGTGTTGAACATGATTTTTAGTTAAATTTATAGAACTAATATTGTTACATAGAATGGGAACACACTTAAAATCAAGGCCAAAATTGATTAAAGTATGTTTCATCCATAGGATTTGAGCACAACAACTTCTTGTAGCTATGTATTCAACTTCGGTTGTTGAAAGAGACACACAAGCATGTTTCTTGCTATATCAAGAAACTAATGAATATCTAAGAAATTGACAATGCCCACTTGTACTTATTCTTTAACTTTACATCCTGCACAATCTATATTTGTATATCCTATTTAGTTCAAGGATTCTATAATCCATAATCATGCATCCCAATCAAGTATCTAAAAATATATTTTACGAGTGCACAAATGTGACTCTTTGGGATAGGATTGGAATCTTGCACAAAGGCAAACCGAGAACATGATATTAGGACAGCTAGTAGTGAGATATAGAAGGCCTTCAATCATATCTCGATATTTTCATTCATCAACCTTCGTACCTTTTTCATCTTTATGAAACTGTAGTTAAGTGCTCATAGGTGTACTGATTTCCTTTGTTTGATTCTTTCCGAACCTTTTGAGCAATTCTTTAGCATACTTGGCTTGATTTAGAAAGATCTCATCCTTAGTTTGCTTAATTTGTAGCCCGAGAAAGAAGTTGAGTTCTCCCATCATGCTTATCTCAAACTCTTGTTGCATGGTCTTAGAAAATTTCTTACATGAAGAAGATTCATTAGTAGTTCCAAAAATGATGTCATCAACATATATTTGAACAATCTAGAGATCATAAAAATTTTCAATTTTAATGAATAATGTAGTGTCAATAGCACCTCTTGAAAAACCTTTAGAAAAGAGAAAGGCATTAAGTCTTTCATAAAAAGTATGAGTAGCTTGTTTTAAACCAAAAAGAGATTTGGAAAGTTTGAAGACATAATTTGGAAAATGTTCATAAACAAAACTAGGGGTCGTTCTACATATACTTCTTCTTTAATAAAACCATTTTAAAATTAACTTTTAAAGTCCATTTGATTCTAGTCTAACCATGGGAGCAAATATTTCATCATAATCAATGCCCTCCTTTTGATTAAATCCTTGAGCAACAAGTCTAGCGTTATCTCTAATAACAACACCGTGCTAATCAAGTTTATTTTTTAATACCCACTTGGTACTAATCATGGGATGGTCAAGTGGTCTAGGAACAAGTGTCCAAACTTGATTTATCTCGAATTGATTTAATTCTTCTTCCATGGCCATAATCCAAAAATCATCACACAAAGCCATATTAATGCAATTGGCTTCAATGCATGAAAGTAAGGTGAGATTATCAATAAAGTACCATCTGATTTTCACACCACATCTCGGATCTCCGATAATTTGTTCCTTTGGATGTTCGAGTTTGTATTTCCATTCCTTTGGTGGACTTTGATTAACTTGATCATCAATATTTTGCTCACTATCCTCAGCTTGTTGTTCTTCTAATTCTTCTTCTTTAATATGGTTGTCAAGCGATGGAGCCTTATGATGTTCAACAACATTTTCCTTCTAGAGGAATATATGTTATATTCATCAAATACAGCATGTACAGATTCTTCCAAACATAGAGTTCTTTTATTATATACTTTATATACTTTTTTGTTAGAGGAGTATTGAAGAAATGTAGCCTCATCTGATTTGCTATCAAATTTTCCAAGATTGCCTCGAGTATAGAAAATAAAACATTTGCATCCAAAAACTTTGAAATATGAAATGGATATGTCTTTGTCAAATATAAGTTTAAAGGGTGTTTTTCTATGAAAAGGTCTTAGCATAACTCTATCTACAATATAGCATGCTGTATTTACAGCTTCTACCCAGAACTATTTTGGAAGGAAATTTTCACAAAGTATTGATCTTACCACTTCTTGCAAGGTCCTATTCTTCCTTTCAACCACACCATTTTGTTGATGAGTTTTTGTGGCTGAAAAGTTATGAGAGAGACCATTCTTATCACAAAATTTTGTAAAGTCATAGTTGCAAAATTCTCTCCCGTTGTGACTTCTATTTGAAATCAATTTGCTCCCAAGGAAATTTTGAACACGGTTGAATATTTTTGAAATTTCAGAGAATGCTTCATCATTTTGTGCAAGAAATAAGGTCCAAGTGAATCTCAAAAAATTATCTACTAATACATAAGCGTACCTTTAACCACTAAGGCTAGTGGTCCTTATAGGTCTGAATAAATCCATGTGAATAAGTTTAAGAGGGTTTGATGTTGAAATAATTTTCTTGGGTTTAAAAAATGTCTTGGTTTGTTTTCTAAATTGGCAAGCATCACACAATCGATGTTTATCAAATTTTATTTTGGGCAATCCTCTAACATGGTTTTTTGTAGACAATCTATTTAGCAAATCAATAGATACATAGCCTAGCCTTCTATGCCAAAGATAGACATCATCATCATTCAAGGAAAAACATTTTATATCATGAGTAATAAGATTATCAAGATACAATACATAGACATTCCTAATGCGATTTGCAATGAAGATGATTTCATCACTGGAATTATCAATAATAGTTCATGAATCTTATTCAAATTTAACTTTACAACCATTGTTGCATAATTTACTAATACTGTGCAAATTATATTTTAATCCATCAATCAACAACACTTGCTTAATAATAGTAGAGGATCCCCTACCAACATTACCTCTACCGAGAATTTTTCCCTTTTTCTTAACTCCAAAGATGAGAAATCCATCATTTGTAGCTCGAAAGTTCTCCATTAGTGTTGCATTTTCAGTCATGTGTCTAGAGCATCTGCTATCCAAAAATCACTTTGTAAAGCTCATCTTTTGTGGTGAATGTACCTATATACAAGATGGAAGAGTGACTTTTGGTACCCATTCTTTCTTGGGTCCTCGGGGGTTAGTAATCGTTCCTTTAATTCTCCATATTATTTTTACCCCAAATTCTACTATCTTCCTAACGTGACATTTGGATATGTCAGGTCCATTTTTAACACTATATATGCAACAAATATAGGTTATATATGAAGAGCTAACTTTCACAAAATGAGATTTGTAATTTCCAGCTTTGTTAATATGCCTATATCCGAGACCATTTCTGTCTCTAGCTTTATGTTGCATTCAAGCAATTTATCTAGATTGTTTTTGCCATGTTGTAAACTTCTCAATACATGTAGAGAGACCATCAACTTTCTTTTTCATGTTATCAAAGTCGCTAAGCATAATTTCAAGAGATATCACTTTGTCGCATAAGCATTTGTTCTCAAGTGACATACAATGTAAAGAAGTTAGGATAACATCCTTTTCAATATATGAACAATTAATGGAATCAAATTAAGCTTTGTTTTCACTCAATATCTTAGCATTGTCATCTAACAAAAAATTAATTTTCATTTTCATTTTTTTGTTTCTTCTAGATAGCTTTTTTAGTTCATGGAACATGTTGACAAGAGGCTCACTCGATCATCTGAATTTTCACAAGCAGAATTATGTTAGTTCAATTACAAAGTTAGAAAGAGTAAGCATTACCTTTTCTCCTAGGACCATGAAGCATATGTTGGTTGTTTCATCTTCGATTCACTATGTTCTTCGATTCTGGATCCACCTTAATCCTAAGTCCCCATTAGTCTTATTCCTTTTTGGCCTTAATGTCCTTTATTTTCTTTTTGTTCCGCTTGACCTCCCAATTTTTTGCTATTGGACTGTCAGCCATGAAATGTTCCGTGCTTTTACACTCATAATGTTAAGGTTTGAAGGGTAAAGCTTGTCCATTCTTTTGGACAAATTTATTACCCCTTTTAAAGTTTTTTTTTTCTGAACATCTTCCTAAACTTTCTAGCAACTGTAGCTAATTTTTCATTATCTAAATCAATACCATAGTCACTGTCGGATTGTTCACTATTAGCAACTTTTAAGTCAGTTCCTCCTTTGCATATATCATCATTATCATGTTCTTAAAACATTTTGGGTTTTATTTCATAAGTCAAAAGAGACCTAATCATATCTTTAGTTGGTTGAATATTCAAATTTTTAGATTCTTCAACAGCCAAAGTCTTAGGCTGCCAGTTTTTTGGCAAGGAATCTTGTATTTTTCTGTTTTGCTCTCCATGGGAATAAATTTTCCCATAAGCCTTCAATCCATTCATAATGTTAGTGAATCTAGTAAATATATCAGTTATGTTCTCATTTGAACCAAAAGACCTAACTTTGATTCCTTTACTTGATTTGTCCTTTCTTAGGTAACTTCAATTAACTTACACATTTCATAAGCTGAATTACAACCACTGACCCAGTTGTATTCATTTACATCAGTGACACAACACAATATATTCGTTGCTCGATCGTCATATTTGTCACTTTATTTAGGCACTTTTATGCTTTTGATAATTTTGAATGGAACAAATGGTCCCTTGTTAATAAGATTTCATAGCTCAAAATTGATTGAGCATATATAAATTTTCATTCTATTTTTGCAGAATGCATAGTTACTTCCATTGAACAATGATGGTTTGTTTGTTGAAGACCCCTCAATATATGGGAGAAACGAAGTGCTTGCCATCTGGATCTTACCTACAGGGTTGTTAAGCTGAAAATAATATAGACCAATGCTTTGACACCATTAATAAACCTTAGAGGGGATGAATAAGGTTTATGGCAAGCAAAAATAGATTTTCAAATATTTCCTAAAATATAGAAAGAACTAAAAAGTTGGTGAGTTTTAACAGAGAAGCTTTTCCATCTAGATTTAAAAGCGATTATGGATCTTTCAAAATTCTACCGAAAGATGAGAATTAAACTATGCCCAAGGACACAAATAGTGGATTAGCACACAGATCCTACTTTAACATAAATATATTAAGTCAAATCAGTAAAAGTAGATAGAGATTCTATGTTTTCTAATCACATTAACAATGAAATTTTAGTCATACGAGATATAATTAAATGCAAGATAATAGACCCAAAGATTTATAGTGGTTCGATCTTCAAATGATCTACTTTCACTACCTTAAGTACATACTTAAGGATTTTAACTCAGCCACTAAAACATTTTTTCCAAATCAATGGTGGTAGGTAACACCAAATTTACAATAGAGGGCCAACACACTTAGTTTTACTCCTAACCTCTATATACCCAACAATCAAGGTTCATTCCAACTAAGTTTTACTTCCTTAACCTTGACATAGTTCAGATTTATGAGAGAATATAGATTAACCTCACAGATTGAACAAATGTGCACCAAATAAAGTAGCTTTACCTTTTTACCTTTAGAACAATGAATCTCGCTTTGAAGCATAATGTAGATGAGGGACTCTTGTTTTGATGTTTATGAAAGTGTTAGAGCAAATCTCTTGTTGAAAATTGTGTTTAAATGGCTTTTTATAGGGCTAGAAAACAAATCCACAATGGCTAGTAACGGCTAGTTGCTGCTGTCAACTTTTGCAAATTTTGGACTTACATAGTAAAAAATTGTGTGTCCGAAAAGTGTATCCAAAACAGCAATTTGTGGCATGAAGTATATTTTGAACAGCTTTTAATTTTGGCATTTTGGAAACAAGCTTCGGAGGGTAATTTGGATTCAAAGGTCTAGTTCCAAAACGATTTAACCAAAGTCCAAAAGAAAACTTCTTTTCTAAAATTCTTTTACGGACAAAAAACATAGATAAGAAGAATACCCTCTTTTTGAAATAGTTTTGAGTGCTTAAATATGAAATAAATTAAACTTAAGGTAAAGAGATATAGGAGATGCAAATGATGCCTTAACCATATATTTCCTAATCTATAATTCTTTAAGAATCTCCATGGTATGCAACATCATCACGAGGATCTGTAACTTGATCAATCCTTCTTGTACCTCATTATTTATAAGTTGCTTATCGATTCTTTTTGTAAGACTTGAAGAACCGCGACTAAGCATGTCATAATCCAAAGAGCCAATCACATACAAATCACATATATTAGTCCGTATCAATGTGTCATTTATCAAAATACAAGAAATTGCCCTTTGGGCTAATAGAATTTATACCCCATTGGGTAATTGAGAGAAAGGAAGAGGAATTTCAAAGTCTCAAATGATAAGGAATAATTGTTGGAATGCATGCCCCTAAATTCATACGACTATCAAAATAGTGCCCTTTTTTAGTACAAGCAGAATATGATAGAACCCTACGATTTATAAAAGGATTACAACCTGAGATAAGGTCGACAAATATTACTATAGCTCTGATTGCTAGGAACTCCAGTCATGCATTATCATAAAACGTAGCTGAAAAACTCTGAATTCCAATCCCAAGATCGCATGTCTATGAATAAAATAGGTAAAAGCATTAGTACAGTATTTACCTTTGCTGCAAGTAGATTTTAAAACTTTCTCCTCGATGTTGATGTCGCGATCCAACAAACCCCATGATCTTAAATGAACAAAATACTCTAACTTGGAGTGTTCAAACCAGGCCACTATAATCTAAGGTTAGGATTGTCTCTGATAGAAATCCACACGAGGTTTGAGCACTCATTAACTCACTTAGTTACGTGCTAGGAGAACAATATAGCAACTACGGTTTTTTATTAGAGAAGAGGGAAGAATACCACCACCAAAACGGTTTTTGTATATCTCCTTAAAGGAAATGATTTCCTATATCTTGTAGGTATTAGGATTTTAACCATTTGCAACTAAGTCCTCCAAGATCAATTAACTGCAATTAAATCTTCGAAGTTTGTATAATCGTAATTAGGCCTAAGAATTATAACGAGTTTTACAATTCACCCATAATATTTTTTTCTTCTCAAAATTAACCCCATAATATTATCAAATAATATATTGAATACTCAAACCTTTATTGTGTTTAACCTTTTAGGTTTCCTATTGGTAGCAAAATATGAATTAATCCAAACATCTTTAGGATTAATAATCCGTGATAATTAGAATTAACTTATTAATTCAACTTAGGATTGACTTATTCATTCTCTAATTAATAAATCCATAGTTAGCATATTATGAGTCATATCTAGCAACATATCATGATTACTCAAAAGTCCAAAAAGTCAAGTGGCTTGATATAAATCTTTCAATAGCAAACAACAGTGCAATAAACTCCTTTCACCATACAATATCTCATTCGATTTAATGTATAGAATTAGTGCCAACTCCCTCCAGAATATTAATTAACTCTAGCCCAAATATTAATTAATCCATTAATTAACATGTGTATCAATTGAAACTATTTCCAATACACAGTTGCCTTAGCCAAGGACTTCTCAAGTAACGATTCCTAGTGGTGATCGTGAGATATTCACTCCTACTATTAGGAGTGGTAAATCTTTTATTGACCCTCTCAACTACTTTTGTTTACTTCATATTGTACCGAATATTTATCTTATAGGCAACCCTCGATCTGACTCCAAATATTAGAATCAAACTATAATACTCAACAAACAAAGTACCTTGGAGATCTCAAGTCTAAAGATAATTGCACGTTTGCTATAATGAGATTCTATTAGTAACACTAAATAGTTATCCATGTGATTATCTCATAACTAGGTTAGCCAATGTACTTATTCAAGTAACAAACATTCACGTGTTAACTTTAAGTATCATAATACTCACAGATGTAAGAACCATAACCTGAACAGATCAGGAAGTATAACATGTGCTAGTGTTAATGCATTAATAATGTCTTATCTCATTAATACTATAACTATGGATAATTTAAGTACGAACACTATCTAGTATAGTAAGAACCTCACATCATGATCTTTATTATGATTTCCTTAACACAATGTTGCACTTAGGACTTTATCTAACAGTTATATTTACACAAAAATAAAAATAAAATAAATTGAAAGATAAAAAATGCCTTGTATTATTAAATAAAAGTGCAATATACAAAATACATGCGATTGGCTCTAGGGCATAGCACTAACAAAGACCACTTATAATGCTACCGTGGAAATAGCTCTCACCTAGAAAGGGATAATCAAGACCAAGCTTAACAAGAACAAAAAGGGTAGCAAGACCCAACAATCGTATTACAGAGAAGTCCTTTATAGAGGAAGAACCAATTTCAAGAAAGACAAGGAATAAGTGGTGTACATTTGACCATAAGAGAGGACACTTATACGAAGATTGCCGAAGAAGACTCAATAAATGCCATACATGCGGAAGAAGAGGACATACAACCCACAAATTTTAGAAATGGATTACTAAGAAATTATGATGTTCATTTGAAAGAACTTGGTTAAGGAACTCTGGAACTATCGTCCTATACAGATGTAATGTAGGAGACTAGAACAGTGAAATAGGAAAGTTATCTAGAACTTTGGGAAGAAAAGTTTAATTTCGAAAATAAGCCCAATTTTGAGTATGATATTTTTTGAAAGATGGAAGATTGTAATAACCCTCATTTTTTTGTACTTGACTAGCTACTACTTTGTATAGTGTGAGCCTTTGTATAAGTGATCCGAATAAGAAATGACCAATACAATGAGATGAATATTTTGATGCGATAAAAATATTTTGGGGCATTATTAGAATTTTGAAATTTTAGGGATCCAAATGTAATTTTGAGATTGTTTTACCTGTACCTTTGTACTTTAATTAGTGACTACTTTGTACAGAGTGAGAATTTGGGTATATGCCCATAACAACAGTCAATCAGTTTGATGAGATGAATATTTTGGTATAATTTGAATTTTTATGGGTATTATCGTAATTTTAACCGCGAATGGGATTTTGTTTGCAAATTGAAGAGGATTGAGAAGGAAATGAGAATTTTGATTCCTACCAATGAACTCAGTAAAATTTCTAGATTCCATTGATGAAATAAAAGTTTTTCTGATTGAAATGAATATTGGTCTGAATTTTTGTTATTTCTTGAGGAAAATGGTAATGTTGTCAAGTGAGGACAAGTGGCATTTCAAGATTAGCTATAGAGATTAGGTACTATTTATTAATAGGATGTTGGGACTAAATGTTTTTATTTGATTGGTTGAAATGAATTTTGCAAGCATTTTTTATAAAACAAAAAACTTATATAGTATGATTTTGTAAAGATTTTGAGAAAATCTTTTACGAACCAATTAAACAATTCATCATGTGACTTTTGGTCACCATGAATGGCAGTGGGAGAGGCTGTAAAATAGCCAGGAAATTGGACAACTCAAGAAGAAAAGGAAAGAAAGAAAAAGAAGAGAAAAGGAAGAAAAAACTAGCGAAAATATGAAGAAAAAAAGAAAGGGGGGAGAGAGTTTCTATACAAGTATGAAAGAGTGCTTAGGGGCATTTCAAGCTTGGAGAATTCAACAAAAATGGTAAAAATCTATATTGCTTGAATTAAAGTTGTAAAATAAATTGCAAGGATTGTTTTGGTGATAATTTTATGAGAAAATTCATGTGAATTATGACTTGTGTTTGGGAAAATATCTATGTTTTGGGACTCGTTGTGTGTGTGTATGGCGGTACATTTGGAGGCTTGTGTGCTGTGTTTTATATGATGTTAGAAGGTGTTGTGAAGATGGTTCAAAGAGTTGTTCATGGTTGGAATGATGGAAGAAGGAAATATGATAGCAAATGGTTTAATTGTTAGAGAAAATTAAATATTTTTATTCATGACTGTTGATTTTGTGCTGTTTAAAAGTGAAAGTACTGAGTTTCTTGTGTGTGAAAATCAAAGGATTATGTGATGTTTAGATGAGAAAAAAAGAATTAAAATGAGTAGAAAGTATGTATGTTTCATGAAAAAGAAAAGAGAATTAATGGTATGAACAAAAGGAACCCCATTAAACTAAATAAAATGGCCAGTTGTTCTACAACCCTATGACCTAAAACTTGTAGTTAAATGTCTTAGGATCATATTAAGACCAACTTCATATCATTTTGACCTGTAAATGGAATGTTATGGTTTAAATATCAAGGGCTGCTAATTCAATGACGGTATGAAGAGGATGGGAGTTTATGATTTAACCCAAATGAAATGGCAAAGGAAATTGGTATTCCATTAGTCGAAAATCATAAAGGAATGTCTTGGGGACATTTTGGAACTTTTTTGACATTAATTAGACTCATGAATCAAAAGTTATAAAATACATAAAGAAGGGTGCCAAGGTGCATGAAATGCAGAACTTTAGAGATGATTAATTCATGTATTGTTTTCGTTAATGTTCATGGATGAATACGAGATTTAAGAAGGATTTTTGAAAGTCTTATATATATATATATGTGTGTGTGTGTGTGTGTGTGTGTGTGTGTTGGATGAAGAAATATGAAATGGATATATAAGTTAGATTAGCTCAAGTGATACATTTCTATGAGAATGGAAGAACAAGGAAATTAGTTGATTCCTTGCAAATGCACTTAGTTAGTAATATATGTTAACGGTGAACCATAGAGGCTAAAGGCTTTATGGGATGATTTTAATGTAGGTTGTTTACCTTAAACATTTCATGATGAAATCGAGGACCATTTATATAGCTAATTGAAAGGACATAAGGTGAATCCCCATGGCTTTTTAAAAATTAATGTTTGCTAGTGGATTTCATGTTCACTAAAAAATGCTATGCGAACCATTTTGGTTTCTCTGAGCAAACAAATGGGTTTTTTGAGGAAGAAATGCTATCATGTCATGTTAGGTTAAATGAAATATGTGAATTTTCAAAAGGGAATTAATCATAATTAGTGACTAACTTTTCTAAAGCCTTTCAATAACAAGGTAGATGGACCTTTGTGTGTTTCTGAGGAAAATATGGTTTCTCTAAATGAGTAATTATTGAGGACTTTAGGAAATAACATTTTTCTACAAAGAATTATGGATCACTTGCATTGTGAATATTTCCTACATCTAAATGTATACCTGAAAGGCTTTCTTCTCATTAATTATGAGATGCAATAATGATTTAGTTGAGAAAGAATTAATATTCCTTTTTATGGTAAAAACCTAGGATCATGAGAATTCTTTGTTTATGGGAGCCATAATAGGTTTTGAAATCTAAGGCACAGTAAAATATGAATCTCTTGAATTTAATTCTTTTTCTAGAAATAGAATTCAGGATTTTCTGGATAAAACTTCTTTTGAAATTGGGTATTCTTAAAATGACAAAAATAACCATGGAAAGGCATTTTATTACGCGAGAATGAATTTTATCCTTCTTCGCTATGGTTTTTCACAATGATCGTTTGGTTTGAGATCTGGTTTTGGAAAACGGTATTTGGGCCCTAAAAAATATTTTATTTCTATTCTTTTTGGAAAGAGTGTTTGATTGGTCTTGTGAACCAGTGGAAATTGTGAGGACTCAATAGGGGCTACGACCTTTGCACTAGCTCGCAATATATATGGATGGCCCCAAGTAACCTAATTCCAATTCTTGGGATTGACTTACTCCAAATGAGACAACAGGATATTGGAATTAGCTAGTTCCTCTGCTAGCACTGCCGTAATGCATAGCCACCCATTAATTTGGTTGATCCTCGACGGGACACCCAATCCACGATCAACCCTTGCCAACCTCGTGGTCATGGGAGTACGGAGTGGAGAATTGTATTACCGCAAGTAAAAAGAATTGGTGTAATTTACGAAAGGTTATGATGACAATCTTACCACTCCGACAATGCACTATTAAGTGGTATAGGCTCGTTTCATAGAATAACAAGACTGTGATGTTGAAGGCAAAGCCTTTTGGGCTTTGCATTTAGGTCAAACTTTTAATGATAGGGAATCCTACATTTCTTAAAATATGGGGCAATGATATTATAAAATGTGGTTTTCCAAATATGCCCAAGATATGGGCATTGATCGTAATAAAGTTTGATTTTCCAAATGTGCTTAAGGTTTTAAATAATTTTTAGGGAAGGTTTTCTTCTAATGAGATGTAAAATTATTTTCAGTGGATACACCAAATGAACTCCTGTTGTTTAGTTTAGTGGAAACTATGACAATTTGATA
Organism: Voacanga thouarsii; assembly: GCA_026120185.1. Classification (NCBI taxonomy): domain Eukaryota; kingdom Viridiplantae; phylum Streptophyta; class Magnoliopsida; order Gentianales; family Apocynaceae; genus Voacanga; species Voacanga thouarsii. The sequence goes on from JANUWF010000034.1 coordinate 18,909, forward strand.
CTCTATCTTCTATAAGAAAAGACTAGCACATACGAGACTCACTAAGCCTTCGCTCACACGTGTGTTATTTCCCTTTGAAAATATTTTAGGATCGAAGCGCAATGGAGTGCTGGACTCCCGGAGGCTCATGTTGTATCCCCCATCTATTGTGCTTTAAATATTGTATCAGAAGATAGACTCCTTGTATCTTCTTGTGTTTAATAAAAAGCAAATTGAGCAAATTTCCTCTTATGCTAAGTTAAGTTCGTTATAAAGACCTATTTTGAGGGAAACTAAACGTGGCGACATCCCACAAAAGTGAAGCTCGCTACTCTATGGAAAGGTGGGATGTTACATGTAATCTAATTACATAAATTCATAATGAACAAACCTCGAGTTACATTGGAGGGGAATTATATGACAAGAGAAATTACAAGAGAATTTTAGAGAAAGGTAGGACTCGCAAGCCTTATTTCATCAAAACAAAGCGAGTAAATATGCATGAAAATAAATTAAGTAGGTCCAATAGTTCATAACCGAGCTAACATACCAAAATAAGCTTAAAATAATTTAAGCAAAATACATATATGTAAAATATAAATTTCAAAATCAATATTTGGAAAAAAAAATGAAATTGTTTGTCCCAAAATCAAATTTTGGAAAAAAAAAGTTGTGGATATAAATTCCAAAATTATTATTTTGGAAAAATAAAATAGTTAGTCCAAAAATCAAATTTTGATAACTTTGTGGATCCAAAATCAAATTTTGCAATACCTTTAGGTCACTTTTGAAGAAGTAAAACGTTTGTTGGTTAGAAGGTAAAAACAAGATTTTTTTTTTTTTTTTTTTAATAATGAGATAGGAGGCATTGGAAAAACACATAGGCTGCCTAGGGAAGTCCCTAGGTCAAGGCGGCCTAGGGTGGCTACTGTTTTTCAACTGGCTTTTTTTTTTTCTTTCACTGTTCCTTTTTTATTTCTGTTAATCAATTTTTTTCCCTTACAATTCAGAATAAAAAAAAAACAACAATGCCATATTTGCAAGGATTTTGTAAATCCCTTGTTTCAATGATTATTATGCACAAGGAACAAAAACCCATTAAATACGAAATTTTCAAAATAAAAAAATTCATGAAATAATTTCATTGACCCAAATATATTTATTTAACATTTTCAAAAATAGTAATAGACTCTTAAACCACATATGAGATGGCTCTGATACCATTAGTGGATTTCGTTCATGCAAGAACAGTTTATGCACAGTGGAAATTAAAATGAAACCTAAGAAAAGGAATCACTCGTATGTAATTAAACGGGATAAGAGAGGGAAGAAAAATTTATTATCTCAAAAATGTAGCTTTTAAAATTTTTCTTCATGCACACAAAACCCTTTCGTAAATTTGTTTAAACACAAACCACCAAAACTCCAAGCATAGGAATTTTTCCAATAAAAGTCCACAGGAGGAATTATACAAGAACCACAAAATTTTATGCTAGAAAAGTTTATTGGCAGGTAGGGTTTTAATTTGGAGAAGAAATGGAAAAAAGTCTACAAAGGTTTTATTTTAATTTGAAGGTGACAACAATTTTTTTTTCGGGTAAAAAATTCACAGAACAATCCTATATCTTTTTCACCCAAAAAATGCACACACATATATCTATGTATAAGAGAAACATAGGAATAGCCATGTGTTTCCTAAACCCTCTTAGGAATAAATGATTTTGGCCTTTTTAATTATGGGCTTGGGCTTTCAAGAATTAAAATTTGACCCATTGAATTATAAGAAGTTTATAATGTATCCATAATGAGTTAATAATTTCAATTCAACCTCAACTAATTATAACATTTTATAATTAGTCCATAATAATTGTCTCTTGTCACACATTAACCCCAAAATATTATCAAATAATATATTCAATACAAATTCTTCTATTATGTGTGACCAATTAGGTTTTCTAGTCAATTGGCAGCTAATATGAATTAATTCTATCACAATAGAATTAATAATCCTTTTATAATTAGAACTAACTTATTAATTCAAGTTAGAATTAATTTACTAATTGCCTAATTAATAAATTCATATTTAATAGATCATGAGCAGCATCTAGCAATGCATTAATAGCAAAATATTAATGCAATAAACTCATTTCATCATTCTATAACTCATTTGGTTTAGATACAGAATTAGTGCAAACTCATACTAGAATATATTTAATACTAGTCGAAATTTATTAGTATTTGATCCAAGTGGCCATTACTTAATAGATGTACCATTTGGAATTATTTCCATTACATAGTCACCTTGACCAATGACCTCTTCAATAATGATTTCATACAAGTAGCCGTGAGATATATGCCCCTACTATTGGGAGTAATGAATCATTTATTGATCCTCTCAACTACCTTCGTTTACTTTACGTTGTACCCATTATTCATCCTACATGTGGTCCCTAATGAGACTCCAAAGATTAGAATTAAAGTACAAAACTCAATAAACAAAGTACCTTGGAATTCTCAAGTCTAAGGATACTTGCAAATTTGCTATAATGAGATCATTGGCACTAAATAGTTATTAATGTGATTATCATACAACTAGGTCATCCAATGAACTTGTTCATATAACAAGCATGCGTGTGTTAACTTTGAATATCACAATACTCACAGATGTGAGAACCACTACTTGATCTGACTAAGAAGTATGCCATGTGCTAGTCTTTCCAAATTAATGATATCCTATCTCATTAATACTACATTTATGGATAATTTAAGCATAAGTACAACATAGTGCAGTGGAAATCTTATATTATGATCTCTATCATAATTTTCTTAATACTATAATATGTACTTCAGACTTTGTATGACAATTTTATACATATATTGATATGATCTTGAGAAGTACCAAACTCTTGGATTAAACTCAAGGACAAGAAACCTACCAATCCCGTACACAAGAACACTAAAATGTTAGGAAATTAACACTCTTGTGATTATGCAAATCTTAGCCTACTTTAAAGACACCTTAATACCCTAATCCAACTATAGATTAGAACACCAAGGATAGGAAATTGAATGCACCTAACTCAATACTATCAAACACACTAGGCAACCTAGCACATAAGAATAGAGATGAAGGTGAGATTATCCCTTAAGATTTATAGACAAGATGAAAGGTGGGACTAAATCCTTTGATTTAGTCTTAATGTTTAATAGACATCACCAAAGAGGATCACCCTTTTCAAAGCTCTCAAAGAGTTCTTGATCTCTCATAATTTTATATGCCTCTAAAGGTTCTTGATTTACAATATTATAATAGGGTATTTATTGTCCCCCAATATAACCTAATACAAAGCATTATAGAAAGATGTTTGTTCCTAAACTAAATACTTTTAAATATTATAAAATGAACCCAAAATAGCCAAAAAACATTAGGGGTTTAGGTTACAGAATAGGGTCGGCGCCAGGTAGGCCTCCTAGGGGTGGCGTCGGGTCCAATTTGGAAAAATAGTACTCGTACGCAAAAAGTTGGAATAAACTTTGGGACTTTACCGATCCATAGTTGGTGCTAGTTTTAGCTATTGGGGCCAGCACTGGGCACGCACTATTGGGCGACGTTTACGTGCAAACGACTTCTAGTTGAAATCCTTCGTACACCAACAAGCATAGTCCGTTCTCGATCCTCTTCCATTCTCTCCTTGATGTTTTGCTTGCTGAACATTGTTCTTGTCCTCTAAGGTGGCCTTGGTTGTCCCCTTGATCTTCAAAAATAGTCTTGAAGCCAAGATTATTTCCATTTATGGCTCCCTTGGGTTGTATTCCTTCATGTGCCCTTTTACCTTTTAATTCTTGTTCATTTGTTTGCTTGACCTTCCACAGGAATTGTTACCTTTTTTGTACTCCTTTTGGCCTTCCTTTTATATTCCACTATTTCATTAATCTCAAAGCCCTTAGTTTGTTGGCTTGGTTGGCCTTAAATTCTTGTTGAAACCTCTTGAACATGGATCTCACCCAAGGTGCCATGAGTTGTGGCTTGGACTTCTTTTTGCCTTCTCTAGAATGGCCTTCATGCTTGGGGTGATTCCTATCATTTTTCCCTTCTTGCAAAGGATTCGTCCTCAAATTAAAACCTATACAATACTTTAAATAAGAGAGTTTTTGTGAAAGTAAAATGTCTTAGCTTTGTACCTCATTATTCTCTACACTTTCTCTTTTCATTACCTATATTTTTCCTCTAATTTTTCCTCCACTCCCTTTTCTTTTTTTAATCTTCTTGATTGTCTCTCTTTGCTTTTTCTCTCCAATTTAGGATGGTAATTATGCTTTCAACCCTGTCTTCCTTCCTTTCCTTAATTTTTATCTCTCTTTCTTTTCTCATCTCAACCTCTTGTTGTCCCTTCTTTTGTTCTTCCCTATTCTCTCCTTTTTTCTCCTCATATCTTTTCTCACTCATCTTCGTTTTCCTCTCCTTTCTCTTTCTTCTTTTCTTTTCCTTTTCCCTCAAGATATTTTGATCTCTCAAAACCTCACTAGGGGATAAAGGAACTAGAGTGATTTTCTTTCCATCTTTCCTCAAATAATAAGTGTTTCTTTTCACTTCATAAACTATATCTCTATCAAACAACCAAGGTCTTCCCAACAAAATAGGCCCTACATGCATAGGAAATACACCACAAACCACTTCATCCTTAGACTTCCCCATATCAGCGGTAACCTTAGCTTGTTTGTTCACCTTCACCTCTCCACAATTGTTTAACTATTGTACCTTGTAAAGTCTAAGGTGTTTCAAGGTTTCTATTCCAAACTCCTCCACCAATGTAGTACTAATAACATTTTTACAACTCTCTCCATCAATGTGGATACTATATAGTTTTTGCTTGATTAGATACCTTGAAAAAAATATATTCTCTTTGTGACGTTTCTCCTCCTTCCACCCTCTCACAAACATTTTTAACTTCCACTGCTACTCCAATCAATGCACATGGTTTCTCAAGTATATCCCCATCTCTTCCATCTATTCTATTTCCTTCACTAGATTTAGTGTCATTTTGTGAAGTTGAACTAGATGCCTTATTCCTACTAGTTTCACTCATTTTCATTTGCTTTTGCACCACCTTAAGCCAACTCCTCTTTTTCTCCTTTTTGTGGATGTTTGCCTTCTCCTACTTCATAAGTACTTGAAGCACTTTGGAAACCTTTGTCCATAGTATGCATTTGCTCTCCCTCTACCTTATTCCTTGAATGTATTTGTTTTTCATCAAATTCTACTATATTTTGCTCAACTCCTTCTGGCTTATTCTCGTCTAACACTTCCAATGGGTTTGACTTATCATCTATAAAGAATAGAATGTTGCAAAATTCTTTAGTCACCCGATTTGTTGAACTCAATGGATCTACGTCTTTTTCTTCATCATCACTAAGCTCTTCATCAAGCTCATCAATATTTTTCTCAACTTCTTCATGTACTACTTCATCATTTTGATTAAGCATTTCTAAGCCTTTGGCTTCCCTTTCTAGCTTCTCCTCCTTCTCAAAGCTATATAATTTATCTTGGTCAACCCTTTCAACTTTTTCTTCACTTCTTACCCTTCTTGGCTCATCAACATCTACAACATTTTTCTTGGCCACTTTGGTCTCAAATCTCACTTTTTACTTCTCAATTTGTCTCTCTTTTTCACAATTGTGCACCCCATAAAATCTTTCATATGCCAATTTATTTGGACAATCAACCTTTGTGTGCCTTGTCCTACAACAAATCTCACAAGTTAATTCTCTACTACTCATTTATTTAACTCTTTTTTGACATTCATAGGAAGTGTGCTCAAAAGTTATAGACATTCTGCATTCATGCCCTCACAAGTTCTTTTGCACCCCATGCTTGGTTGTTTTTGGCACTCCTCCTACATAATCTTCCTTATTCTAATATTTCTCACTCTCATGTTCTTCTTCATATTCTCAATTTTGTTCATCAAAACTACCATATCCTTCCCCACTCGAATAAGATTCTCCATTATTTTTACTCCTCCTACTCCAATCTTCCATACGACTCAAGTTCTCACATTCTTAATCATTTTCTCCTAAGTTTTTGTCATAGCTATCATATTCCCTTCCAATTTTACTTGGGACCTTATCATGTTCATTCAAATATCTCATGCTCTAGTAACCATCCTCATCATATTCTTGCTCATGTTCATTATATTCCCCATAACTACGCTCACCATAGCAATTGTCATACCTTTCATTTTCACTCCAACTAGCCATTGTGAATTTTCTTTCAAGAGAAATACTTACAAAATTGAAGTAGAAAACATAAGTAAAATTCCTCACTTCACTCCCTCACATGTTTACACTCAATTTTTAGTGGTCACTTATCACCCGTGTTTGCACTCTTCTTGGCTTTTGTAAAATTGGCTCACCCTCTTGCCTTTTTTTCAAACTCTCAATTCCTCACTCAAGTTCTTCCCAACTTTTTCCCACTTCAAATGATTTAGTTCTATTAATCAAGTCAACTAACTTCCAAGGAATAAGAAAGAAATGTGTCTTAAAGGTAATTTATCACATACTTGGGGTACAATAAAGAAGATGCATGGATATCAAAGAGTGTTTATACTAAGTGATGCTATCACAACCTCAATAACACTTTTAGCAATTAACAATCACTTAAATGCTCTTTACTAAATGAATTATTCATCATACTTCATGAATGTAAGCTTTGATAGTTAAGTATGAGCATTCACAGTTCATTAGGACAATATATCAAACACATTGAATGCAATCTCGTATCTCATTGTTGTATAACAAATTTTAGCTTGGTTTTTGCTCCAAATCAACAAATTGTCATACTAAATGACTTCTCAAACATAAATATACCATATAGAGTCAAGTTAACAACATTTCTATGGCACAAATTTATGTTTTGGACATCCAAAAATAGCAAGAGAAAAAGTCATGAAATTTTAAAAATTAATAGATGTTGAAGAAGATTGTACCATAGCCCAAAGAAAGTTGGTTGATTAGAATTAACATAATACAGTCTCTGATACCACTTGATATGATCTTGGGAAGCACCAAACTTTTGGATTAAACTCAAGAACAAGAAACCTACCAAATCAACATATAATACTAGGAAATTAATACTCTTGTGATAAAGTGAATCTAACCTACTTCAAAGACACCTTAACACTCTAATCTAACTATAGATTAGAATACCAATGATAGGAATTTGAAGGTAGCTAACTCAATCCTATCAAACACACTAGGTAAACTAGCACATAAGAATAGAGATGAAATTGATATTATCCCTTAAGATTTAGAAACAAGATCAAAGGTAGGACTCAATCCTTTGATTATGTTTTAATGTTTAATGGACATCACCCTCTCCAAAGCTCTCAAAGACTTCTTGAAGTCTTATAATTTCATATGCCTCCAAAGATTCTTGGTTTATAATGTTATAATAGGGTATTTATAGCCCTCCAACATAATCTTATTTAAAGCATTATAGAAGGATTTTCTGTTCTTGAATTGAACACTTTTAAATATTATAAAATGAACCCAAAATATCTGAAAAATATAAAGGGTTCAGGTTATAGGACTGGCCGTCGACGGGTAGGCCTCTTGGGGGTGGCGCCATGTCCAATCTGAAAAAATAGTACTCGTACGCAAAGAGTTAGAACGAACTTTGAGACTTTACAAGTCCACAACCGGTGTCGGTTCTAGCTACTGGGGCTGGTGTTGGGTTTGTTCTGTTGGAATAGTACCTACATCAAATTTTGAAGAGTTTTTGCATATCACGGTGGGTGCCTAGTCGAGGCTACGGGGACTGGCACCGGTACGCACTCATCGGGCGACATTTACGTGCAAATAGCTTCCGATTGAAATCCTTCATACACCAGTAGCATGGTCCGTTCCGGATCCTCTTTTGTTCTTTTCTTGATGTTTTACATCATAAATATTGTTCTTAACCTCTAAGGTGGCCTTGGTTGTCCCATTTGATCTTCCAAATAGTCTTGGAACCAAGATTATTTCTATTTGAAGCTCCTTTGAGTCGCATTCCTTCATGCGCCGTTTTGCCCTTTAATCCTTGTTCATTTGTTTGCCCGACCTTCCATAAGGATGGTTACCTTCTTTGTACTCATTTTGGCCTTCCTTTTATTATCCACTCTTTTATTAATCTCTTGACTCTTGGTTTGTTTGCATGGTTGGCCTTAAATTCCTATTGAAACATATTGAAAATAGATCTCACCCAAGGTGCCATGAGTTGTGGCTTAGACTTCTCATTTTCTAATTTTGAGTAGCCCTCGTGCTTGGGGTGATTCCTCGTCACATATACATAAAATAATTAATTAACCTAAAAGATAAAGAATGCATTTTATTAATAAATGTACAAAATATATTGTACAAATGATTAGCTCTAGAGCATAACTCTAACACAAGTGTGGGGGTTAGGACTAGCAAATTCTTTTCCAAAATTTTTAATCTCAACTTCTGGAGTTTTTGGAAAGTTGGAAATCATATAATTGCATGCACACGATCTTTTAGTAAGCTTTGATTTTCTTTACTCCCTTTATCTTCTTGATCCCTTTGGTTGCACTTTAATATTTTTATTTTTGTCAATTGTTGACAGTGTCCCGTTTATGTGTAGGGATATAGAATTGAAAATTTTCTTTTCAAGATTGTTCTATGAAATTGGGCAAAATTTTGAAATTTTGAAAAATATTTCAGCATTTTAAAATAAAATTTTTGGGCTTCATGCAAAAAAATTGGCAGAGCTAGTTCTTTCCTTTTGGCTTTGAAAAATTTCTTGATTTTTATTTGTTTAAGTTGATTTTTGTTAAACTTTTATATTAGGTTAAAGATAGCTAAGACTTACAAATTTCGTTTAACCTTGTTTATTTCTTACTATATGTACGAAACTTTTGTGTTTGTGAGATTTGCACAAGTGAGCAATGATGTATAAGCTTGGTTTATGAGCTAATTTTTGTTGATGCCATTAATTATGCCATGAATTTGATGTTAAATTGATCTTATATATTGGTATGATGTTTGAGGAATCATTTGGCATGAATATTTGTGGATTTTGAGATCAAACAAGTGGAAAAATATTGTTACAATTTCTTAATCCCGTAACCACTTTTCTTGCAATTTTTTAGAGTTGAATACTTCAAATTGTGGTATGTGTTTGTTGTGAAATACATCTTACATGTTTGGTTGATGATTAGGAAGTTATTTGTGGTTTAAAATTGAAGAAGTTTTGAGGTTTCTTAAGTGTTATTGTTGCAAAATTCTGAACACAAGAAAATCCCAAGACTCATGTTCATGCTAATATTGTGATCTATAAAACTCACATTTTTGCAATATTCTTGATTTAAAATTGTTCCTTGATGTTCATATAACCATTGGGAATTAATTTTTCTTGTGATTCTTGAGTTTTTGGGTTGCTACAAATGTAAAAATTTTGAAACCCCTTGAGTTACGAGGTTGCACCTTAAGTGTTGATATTTTGTTTGAGTGGACTTAGGGCTTTGAAATTGTGATAAATTCTTTTCTCAACACTTTCCCTTATTGTTAAACTCTTGAGAATTCATATTTTTAGGGAATTACTTGATCAATTGAAATCATTATAGTTATTAAATTCTTACTTTTGTTCTTAAGTACTATGTTCTTGAACTTCTAGTGCTTCATTAAAAGTCTAGTTAATTCTTATCCTTTTACCCATCCTTTAATCTTTTGAAATTGCAGCACTTCTTGAATTCCTTAACTTTTAACATAAACTCTTTGAGGCTCATTGTTGTTAATGATCAAACTTCCATCTAAGCCTTGTTGATTGTCCTTAGTGGGTCGGCTTGACTTGTGTAGTTGGACTAATTCCTAAGAAATTAAGGAGGTTGTGTTGGAAAGAAATCTTTGAGGAATTCAGAGTTTAAAAAAATATAAAAGGATGAGCTCATTGTGATAAAAGCTAAGAAGAGTGCAAACACGAGTGAAGAGTAACCATTACAAATTGAGTGTAAACACGTGAGAGAGTGAAGTGAGAAATTCCTTTTGTGTTTTCTACTTAAATTTTCTAGGTACTTCTCTTGAAAGTAAAGTTTACAATGGCTAGTTAGAGTGGAAGTGGAGAGAGCGACTATTATGTGGAGTCTTTCTATAGTGAGAGTGGTTTTGGAGAATGTGATGAATATGAACAAGAATATGAGGAGGATAATCATGAAGAACGTGAATATGACTATGAAGAAGATTATTGGGGAAATAAAGATGATCATGAGAATTTACTTGTTTGTGGAGAAGAGGTTTGTAGGGATGGCTATGATGAAGGGCCAAGCACAAGTGGAAAAGGATAGAGTGGTTCGATAGAAAAGAAAATTGGAAATATGAAGGGGATGAATATGTAGGTATAAATAATTGGAATGATTCAAAAATATTCAAAGAGTGGGTTGCAATAATCAAAGAGTGCTTTGCCAAAAGAAAGGGAGTATATGCATTTGTATGATTGTCCAAAAGTAACTAGACTAGGAGAAAAGTGTGCATCGCAAAGTTCTTCCAATTGTGGTTTTAGAAGAAATGAGAATGTGGGGAATAGATAGTTGAAGTACAATGAGAAATTGACACCTCCGTTCCTTGGAAAAAAAATTCAAGGGAGTACTATGAGTGGAAAAGAAGAATGGAAAAATTGTTTAAAAGCTTTGAGTGTAGTGGCAGAAATAAAGTTAGTTGTGCCTTAATAGATTTCTCCAAAAATGATTTTGAATGGTGGGAGAAAATGAATGAAAAAAAAAAAAAAAAGGCAAAGTGGGTATCAAATAGTGCTTTCTTAGGAAAAGATGAAAGATTTGATATGGAAATAGTTCGTACCCAATGAGTGCCAAATACGTGAAACTTTTGCTCGGATATCCCATATTTGTCCAAGAAGTTCTAAGCATGGTGAAGGGAGTACAAAGCAAAATTTTTCAAAAAAAAGGATGAGAAGAAAACAAGATTATATTTGTTCAACATGTTGGTACTATGGTTATAGTATTTGTGATTGCCCAAGATTGAGTGATTAAGAAAGAAGTTTTGACTTGCAAAAGGGTAGTGCAATTCCTTGTAAGCAATGTAGTGGATATGGGCACAAATCCTTTTATTGTCATTAGAAGTCCTCTATGGAGCAAAGTGAGACTTATAAATTTCTGGAGCAAAGAGCTAGACTTGAGACTAAAGTGGCTAAGAAAATTATTGTATATGTTGAGGAGCCAAGAAGGGCAAAAAATTGAAGAAAAAGTTGAGAGAGTTGAGCAAAATGAATTGCATGACTTTGAGAAGAAGGAGAAGTTAAAAAATTAGGCCAAGTGCCAAGGAATGGTTAATCAAAATGATGAAGTAGTGCATGATAAAGTTGAAAAAAATATTGATGAGATTGATGAGAAGCTTAGTGATAATGATGATGAAGAAGTGATCCATTGAGTTCAACAAATGGGGCAACTAAGGAATTTTTCATTATTCTATTCTTTCTAGAGTATGAGTCAAACCTATTGAGACTGTTAGAGGAGAATGAGCAAGAAGAAGTTGAGCAAAATAGAGTAGAATTTATTGAAGAGCAAATGCATTCAAAGAATGAGGTAGATGGGGAGCAAATGTGTGCTATGGATGAAGGTCCCAAAAGTGCTTCATGTAATTATGAAGTGGGAGAAAGCTCACATCCACAAGTAGAGAAAAGGAAGAGTTGGCTAGAATTTGTGCAAGAGCAAATCAGAACATATAAAGTTGAAAAGAATGAAGCATCTATCTAAATTTCACCAAACCTACTGGGGGAGGTAGAATGGATGGAAGAGATGGGGAACACTTGAGAAACCACATGCATTGACCGGTGTTATGGGAGAAGTTGTTTAAGCTTATGTGGTTGACGAAAAAGAGTATTTATGAAAGGAAAATATTTTCTATTCAATGTGTCAAATTGATGAAAATACTTGTAGCTTGATTATTGATGGAGGTGGTTGTAAAAGTGTGATTAGTGCTATATTGGTGGAGGAATTAGGAACATAGATCTTGAAATATACTAAACCTTATAAGCTTCAATGGTTGAACAATTGTCATGAAGTAAAGGTAAAGAAACAAGTTAAGGTTACAATTGTCATGGGGGGATACAAAGATGAGGTGATGTCTGAAGGCATGCATGTTGGGCATATATTGTTGGGAAGGCCGTAGCTATATGATAAAGAGATAGTTCACCATGGTAAGAAAAACAGTTGCTCTTTGTGCAAGGATAGAAGGAAATTCACACTTTTTCCTATGCCCCAAGTGAGATTGTCAATGATCAAAATATTTTAAGGAAGGAAGATAAAAAGAAAAGAGAACAAAAGGAAAGGGAAAACAATAGCAAGAGAGAAGAGAAGAAGAAAATAAAGCGAGAAAGTGCTAATAGAGAAAAAGGAAGAAAAAATAGACCATGGATATAAAATAAGAGTGCCAACATGGGTTTGGAAAGGTGAAAACAACAAGGAGGAAAACGAGCGAAGTAAGGTGAGAATAAAAAATTGGGTTGAGAAGAGAGAAAACAAGGAAGTTGGTGACAATCAAAAGCTAAGAGAATTATCTTCACACAAAATATCTTGTTTGAATTGTAATGCAATTATTGATTCGAAGACGAATCATCTTCAAGAAGAGAGAAATCATAGGAATCTACCCAAGCATCATGCCAAAACTAAAAAAGGGAGATGAAGATTCAAATCAAGTTCCATGGTGCCACTGGAGAGGCTAAATTATGAAGGTTTTCAATGGAGGATTCAAGCAACACAAACCATCATGCCAATGGTTATGAAGATTGTAAAGAAGTGGGTGCCAAAGTTAAGCTTGAAAGACCTTTAAGAAGACAAATCAATAATCAAGAAGGTTTTCAAGTGATGGAGTATTAAAAAAGAGCCAAGAAGATCAAAGTTTGGACAATAATTGATATGGAGGGCCAAATGAGCACAAGAGGAGGCTGAAAAGACAAGAAAAGAAAGGTGTAAAGAGAGCAGAAGGCACCTGACTTTGGGTACACTAGTACACCTGGTGCCAGGTCCATACTGGAACAATTTTGTTCTGTTTCTAGTTCACTCCTGGCGCTAGGACTAATAGTACACCTAGTGCCAGGTCCATTCGGGCCATGCCCTATTTTGCTGAATTTTCTTATTTTGTTCTGTTGTGTTCCCAATTGAATTTTCACGACTTTTATTATGTTTGAACCTATTTTTAAGGTATGTAATAGGGCCTCAAAGATTCTATTAAGGCCATTTATTAGTTAGGATTAATTTGTTAATTAGTTTAGGGCAAGGCATCCATATATATATGCCATTACAACTCTTGTCAACACAACTTTAAATATTTTGAATAGAGAAATCTTTTGTTCTCACTAGAGAGAGTTCTTGAGGGTGTTCTTCTTGGGTGATTTCCAAATCAATCAAGACTACTCTTAAGCTTTAGTCCAACCAAAGAATTTAGTCTCTAATCTTCTTAGAATAGATCATTGTCCTTTCTAAAGTGGGTCTTAGGTTCCTAGCGAATATAGGGTTCTTTTAGAGGTTCAATTGGTTGCCCAAATCCTCCTATCCCATTTGATCTTGATCTTTCTTAGATTAGCTGTGTTTAAGTGTTGATTTAGTTGGCTTAGTTCATTAGATTTTAGGTCCTAGGAAGCAAGTTTACTTTGGGTTCTAGTCTTGAATTAGGTCTCTTAGTTTTGAGCTTTGAATCTCAAATTAGTGCTTCTGAAGAACATATCAAAGAGTTTGGTTTCAGAGCAAGCTTGTATTGATTCTAATTAACACAACTTTCTTTGGGCAAAGGTACAATCTCTTCAAGCGTTTTTTAAATTTTTTAGATTTTCGTCACTTTATTGGGTGCTATTTTTGAATGCTTGAAACTTAAAATTATGCAATGAACTTGATGTTAAGTTGATCTTATATATTGGTATAATGTTTAATGAATCATTTGGCATGAATATTTTTGGATTTTGAGATCAAACAAGTGGAAAAATATTGCTGCAATTTCCAAATCCCATAAATACTTTTCTTGCAATTTTTGAAAGTTGAATACTTCAAATTGTGCTATAGGTTTGTTTTGAAATTAAGCTTACATGTTTGGTTGGTGATTAAGAAGTTAGTTGAGGTTTCAAATTGCAGAAATATTAAGGCTTTTTGGGTATTTTTGTTGCAAAATTCTGAACACAAGAAAATCACAAACTCATGTTCATGAGAATTTTGTGAGCTATAAAACTCACGCTTTTGCTATGTTTTTGTATTAAAATTGTTCCTGGATGTTGGTATAACCATTGGGGATTAATTTTTCGTGGGAATCTTGAGTTTTTGGGTTGCTATAACTGTGAAAATTTTAAAACCCTTTGAGTTACGAGGTTGCACCTCAAGTGTTGATATTTTGTTTGATTGGACTTAGAGCTTTGAAATTGTGATCAATTCTTTTCTCAACACTTTCCCTTATTGTTAAACTCTTGAGAATTCAGGTTTTTAGGGAATTACTTGATCAATTGAAATCATTGTAGTTGTTAAATTCTTACTCTTATTCTTAAGTGCTGTATTTTTGAACTTCTTGTGCTTCATTAAAAATCTCATTAAGTCTTATCCATTTACCCATCCCTTAATCTATTGAAATTTTCATGCTTCTTGAATTCGTTAGCTCTTGATATAAACTCCTTAAGGCTCATTGTTATTGATGAACAAACTTCCATCTAATCCTAGTTGTTTGTCCTTAGTTGGTTGGCTTGACTTGTGTAGTTGGACTAATTCCTAAGCAATTAGAAAGGTTGTGTTGGAAAGAAATCTTTAAGGAATTGAGAGTTTGAAAAAGGGCAAGAGGATATGCTCATTGTGATAATAGCCAAGAAGAGTGCAAACACGAGTGAAAAGTAACTACTAAAAATTAAGTGTAAACACGTGAGGGAACGAAATGAGAAATTCCTTTTGTGTTTTCTACTTAAATTTTCTGGGAACTTCTCTTGAAAGTAAAGTTTACAATGGCTAGTTGGCGTGGAAGTGAAGAGAACGACTAGTATGGGGAGTCCTGCTATAGTGAGAGTGGTTTTGGAGAATATGATGAATATGAACAAGAATATGAGGAGGATAATCATGAAGAACATGAATATGACTATGAAGAAGATTATTGGAGAAATAGAAATGATCATAAGAATTTGCTTGATTATGGAGATGAGGTTTCTAGGGATAGCTATGATGAAGGGCCAAGCACAAGTGGAAAAGGATATAGTAGTTTGATAGAAAAGAAAATTGGAAATATGAGGGGATTGAATATGTAGGTATAAATAATTGGAATGATGGAGTATATGCAGGAGGACCGTAAAAATATTCAAAGAGTGGGTTGAAATAATCAAAGAGTTTTATGCCAAAAGAAAGGGAGTATATGCATTTGTATGAATGTCCAAAAGTAACTAGACCAAGGGAAAAGTGTGCATCATAAAGTTCTTCCAAGTGTGGTTTTAAAAGAATGGAGGATGTGGAGAATAGGAAGTTAAAGTACAATAAGGAATTGACACCTCCATTCCTTGGGAAAAGAGATTCGAATGAGTACTATAAATGGGAAAGAAGAATGGAAAAATTGTATAAAAGCTTTGAGTGTTGTGAAAGAAATAAAGTGAGTTGTGCTTTAATGAATTTCTCCAAAAATGATTTTGAATGGTGGGAGAAAATGAATACACAAAGAAGGCAAAGTAGGTATCAAATGGAGGTTTCTTGGGAAGAGATGAAAGATTTGATGCAAAAACGGTTCGTACTCAATGAGTTCCAAATATATGGAAGTTTTGCTCACATGTCCTATAATTGTCCAAGAAGTTCTAAGCATGGTGAGGGGAGTACAATGCAAAATTTTGCAAAAGGAGGGATAATGAGAAAACAAAATTATGTTTGTTCAACATGTTAGCACTATGGTTATAGTATACGTGATTGCCCAAGATTGAGTGATCAAGAAAGAAGTTTTATTTGCAAAAGCATAGTGCAATTCCTTGCAAGCATTGTAGTGGCTATGGGCATAAATCCTTTGATTGTCATTGGAAGTCCTCTAAGGAGTAAAGTGAGACTCATAAATTTGAGGAGCAAAGAGCTACACTTGAGACCAAAGTGGCTAAGAAAATTCTTGTATATGTTGAGGAGCCATGAAAGGCAAGAAATGAAGAAAAAGTTGAGAGAGTTGAGCAAAATGAATTGCATGAATTTGACAAGAAGGAGACGTTAGAAAATAAGGCTATGTGCCAAGGAATACTTATTCAAAATGATGAAGTAGTGTACGATGAAGTTGAGAAAAGTATTGATGAGATTGATAAGGAGCTTAGTGATAATGATAAAGAAGAAGTGATCCATTAAGTTCAACAAATGGTGTGAGTAAGGAGTTTTTCATTATTCTATTCTTTCTAGAGTATGAGTCAAACCCATTAAGACTGTTAGAGGAGAATGAGCAAGAAGAAGTTAAGCAAAATGGAGTAGAATTTGTTGAAGAGCAATTGCATTAAAAGAATGAGGTAGATGGGGAACAAATGTATGCTATGCATGAAGGTCACAAAAGTATTTCAAGCATTTATAAAGTGGGAGAAAGCTCACATTCACAAGTGGAGAAAAAGAAGGGTTGGCTAGAAGTTGTGCAAGAGCAAATGTGAACATGTGAAGTTAAAAAGAATGAAGCATCTCGCTCAACTTCACCAAGTGACACCAAACCTAGTGGGGGAGATAGAGTGAATAGAAGAGATGGGGATACACTTGAGAAACCATTTGCATTAACTAGTGTTATGAGGGAAGTTGTTGAAGTTTGTATAGTTGATGAAAGAGATAATTTACAAGGAGAAAATATTTTCTATTCAAGGTGTCAAATCGAAGAAAAAACTTGTAGCTTGATTATTGATGGAAGGAGTTGTAAAAATATGATTAGTGCTATATTGGTGGAGGAATTAGGAATGGAGACCTTGAAACATCCAAAACCTTATAAGCTTCAATGATTGAACAATTGTGGTGAAGTAAAGGTGAACAAAAAAGTCAATGTTACAATTGTCATGGGGGATACAAAGATGAGGTGATGTGTGATGTGCTTCCCATACATGTTGGGCATATATTGTTGGGAAGGCCTTGACTATATAATAGAGAGGTAGTTCACTATGGAAAGAAAAACATTTACTCTTTTTGTAAGGATGGAAGAAAATTCACACTTTGTCCTATGCCCCCAAGTGAGATTGTCAACGATCAAAATATTTCGAGGGAGGAAGATAAAGAGAGAGAGAGAGAGAGAGATCAAAAAGGGAGGGAAAAACAAGAGAAGGGAAAACAAGAGCAAGAGAGAAGAGAAGATGAAAAGAAAGCGAGAGAGCTAAAGAGAAGAGGGAAATAACAAGAAAGCATGAAGATAAAACAAGAGTGCCAATTTGGGTTTAGATAGGTGAAAACAACAAGAAGGAGGAAAAAGAGTGAAGTAAGGTGAGAATAAAAAATTTGGTTGAGAAGAGAGAAAGCAAATGAGTTGGTGACGATCAAAAGCTAAAAGTTTTACCTTCACCCAAAATATCTTGTTTGAATTATAATGCTAGTATTGATTCAAAGACGAATCATCTTCAAGAAATGAGAAATCGTAGGAATCCACCCAAGCATCATGCCAAAACTAAAGAAGGGAGATGGAGATTCAAACCATGTTCCGTGGTACCATTGGAGAGGCTAAATTATAAAGGTTTTCAATGGAGGATTCAAGCAACATAAACCATCAAGCCAATAGTTATGAAGATTGTAAAGAAGTGGGTTCCAAAGTTAAGCTTGAGAGACCTTCAATAAGACAAATCAAGAATCAAGAAAGTGTCAAGCGATGGAGGATTAAAGAAGAGCCAAGAAGATCAAAGCTTGGACAACAATTGGTATCGAAGGCTAAAGGAATGCAAGAGGAGGCTGAAAAGATAAGAAAAGCAATGTGTGAGGAAAGTAAATCACACCTGGCGTCAGGCCCACTAGTACACCTGGCGCCTAGTCCATTCGGGCCATGTCCTGTTTTACCGAATTTTCTTATTTTGTACTGTTTTATTCCCAATTAGATTCCCACGACTTTTATTATATTTTAACCTATTTTTAAGACATTTAATATGGCCTCAAAGCTTGTATTAAGGCCATAGAATAGTTAGGATTAATTTGTTAATTAGTTTAGGGTAAGGCATCTATCTATATACTATTATAACTCTTGTAAACACAACTTTTGATATTTTAAAATAAGAAATCCTTTGTTCTCTCTAGAAAGTGTTCTTAAGGGTGTTCCTCTTGGGTGATTTCCAAATCAATCAAGACTACTCTTACGCTTTTGGCCAACCTAAGAATCTAGCCTCTAATCTTCTTAGGATAGATCATTGTCCTTTCTAAAGTGGGTCTTAGGTACCTAGCTAATCTAGGGTTCTTTAAGGGGTTCAGTTGGTTACCTAAATCTTCCTATCCCATTTGTTCTTGATCCTTCTTGGATTAGAGGTGTTGGGTGTTGATTTAGTTGGCTTAGTTCATTAGATTTTGGGTACTAAGAAGCTAGTTTACCTAGGGTTCTAGTATTGAATTAGGTCTCTTAGTTTTGAGCTTTAAATCTCAAATTGGTGCTTCTCATGATCGTATCAAAGAGTTTGGCATTAGAGTAAGCTTGTGTTGATTCTAATTAACACAACTTTCTTTGGGCAAATGTGCAATCTCTTCAAGCATTTGTGAAATTTTTCAGATTTTCATCACTTTATTGGGTGCTATCTTTGAATGCTTGAAACTTAAAAGTATGCCATGAACTTAATGTTAAATTGATCTTATATGTTGGTATAATGTTTGTGGAATCATTTGGCATGAACATTTGTGGATTCTGAGATCAAACAAGTGGAAAAATATTACTGTAATTTTTTAATCTCGTAACTACTTTTCTTGCAATTTTTTAGAGTTTAATACTTCAGACTATGCCATGGGTTTGTTGTGAAATTGAGCTTACATGTTTGGCTGATGATTAGGAAGCTATTTTAGGTGTAAAATTGCAGAAGTTTTGAGGTTTCTTGGGTGTTTTTGTTGCAAACTTCCAAACATAAGAAAATCTCGTAACTCATGTTCATTCTAATTTTTTGAGGTATAATACTCAAGTTTTTGCTATGTTCTTACTTTAAAATTGTTCCTTGATGTTGGTATAACCATTGAGGAGTATTTTTTCTTGTGATTCCTGAGTTTTTGGGTTTGCTACAAGTGTAAAAAACTCAAGTACAAACTAATCATTTTTCATTTATTGTTTAACCAACCAAAATAAAGTGAGAAAATAATAAAAAGAAAAATAAAGCAATATATACAACTCAAGGATATAGGAATATGCAATTTAGACAATTATCCTAGAAAACATGATAATAAACTAACTAGTGATTCTCTCAACTAATTATCATCTTCGTATCATTAAGAAATATAAAGTAAAATTTAATTATTTCCCTAGTCATGAATATACTTAGATAAATTTCACTTTGTTTGTCAGTATATGGAATTACTATCTTTTGATTAATATTAATAGATTTTTCAATCAAGCTAACATAAGCAAAACATGTATTAGCCTCAATTCCGTATAAGCACGAAATTAGCTAATAACCCTTTGGTCGATGTAAAATAAACTAATCTTTGATCACTTAGTCCTATAATCTTACCTTTATCAGTCGAGTCTATTAAGATTTAACAAATATGAAATCAATGCAATAAACTCATAACATCGTTTTGTTGAGACAATTAGAAGAACTCGCATTAATAACAAATGATAACAAGTAATCAAACATCAAAGAAAAATAATCAATTGATCAAATAACTAAATTAACATAAAGCTAGGAATCCTAAAATAATGTTAAATTACAATAAAAACATTGCATACATTATTGTTTAAGGAAAAGAAAACAAAGGTAAAAGAAAGCATTCATAGACAAGCATCTTTCTTCTCCCTTGTAGACTCTCTTGAATAATCCTCATTAATTTAGTGAATTCCTTCTTCAATGAGTGTTTGCAGTCTTAGCTCTTGGATCCATCTCCTTCTATTCTTTTTGTTTTTTCTTACTTTTATAAGCCTCTTGGAGGTTAAATTTGTAGTTTAATAAGTCTTGACCGAGTATAATTTGAAAAATACCAAAATTATTAGAAAATTTCTAAATTTGTATACAGGATTTTCACCTTCTAGAATGGACCTGGCACTGGGTCCAATCGACCTACATGGTGCCAGGTGCAATCTATTCCTCTGGTTTTTTGCTCTATTTTCACTGGTCGGACAGAATGGACCCCGCGCCTGGTCTACTTGCTAGACCTAGGGCCAGGTCTGTTCTGTTTTCTTCTTGAAATTCATCTTGTTTCCTTTTCTTGACCAAAATGGACCTGGTACCTGGTCCCTTGGCTGGGCCTAGTGCCAAGTGCATTCTGGAATTGTTCATTTTTACTTGAATTTAACTCAAATTTGCCAAAAATACTTTTTTCAAACAAAATGTCAAAAGGAAGGAATATGACTAGTTATTATAGAAAATGCATAACAAAACAACCTCAAATGACTAGGAAAATAATGGTGATTTTAGCCCCTATCAAATGTCGCCTTATCCTTAGGATTAAGGGGTCTTTATAACTAGGTAGGAGCAAAAGAAAATGAAATTTCAAACATTCAATCTATTACAATACCTCAGAAATAAAACTAAAAAGTGTACAAACATAAAATCAATAACTCCAAATAAAGCAGTGGGGCAATATCATTTCCGGGCCCTAAGAATTACCCACCTTAGATTTAGAGTCTCCTGAAACATGACATAAAAATCGTGCGAGAAAGAATTTCTCAATTAGTCCTGTGTTTGCACATAAAGAGTTTAACAATGTTTCATGATGCAATTTGCAAAGCCATTGAGAGTGAAATATTTGCAAGTAAAAAATCATAGTATTATCATTGAGTGACTTCAATTTTTTTCCAATATTTCATAAACCAGTACAATTGAATTCAAGATTTTAAAGTTGTGAAAAGTAGTAAAGACAAGCCACTCAAATGTAATCACAATCCAATCATTAAAACAAAAAGGCGCTATGAAACCTAGCATCATGACCAACTACTATAAAACCCTACATCACAGTGCGGTGGGTGATCAGCCCACTAAGTAGGATTCTTCTCCTTCTCTTACTCAAACTTTCTGGTTATCCATCCCCAGAAAATAGCCTTACCATGATTGAGTGCTATCGCAAACTAGCCGGACTTACTAGTACTTGCATTTTTTCCTACTAGAGTTCATCTCCTGAAGGTGGCTGCCTCCCGGGAAACTAGCCCTAACTCTCAGAAGCTAGCATTAGGAGCCTACCTTAATTGAGTACTCAATGCATCTATTAATCAATTTAGGGTACGTACAATTAATTCATTAGAAATGCACATTTACTCAAACATAGAAGTATAAATTATTCCAAAAAATATTTAAATGTGATTTACGTCTTTTAAAACTTTTGCTTGATTAGAATAGGGTTTAGTGCACCAAAGTAGCTTATCCATGTTTGATAAAAAAAAAATAAAAAAAAAAGTTTGCATTTTAGCAATAACATCACATAGAAAGATTTGACTTGTAAATTTTTGTAGTATTTATCAAGAAGTTATACAAGGACTTACTTGTTGAAATCACTGGTTAAAGTGAACTACTGGGTTGTAGGGATTTCATGCACTACTTAGCCTAATAAGAAAGTAAAAGGTTAATATTACAATGTATTTTACTCATAAAATTCAAAGTGATAATAAGTCCCAACACAATGTTTACAACCCCTATGCATCAATTTCAATCATGTAATATCAAACCCAAAGTACATCCATAACCTGTGTATGTGATATAGATCTCACCACATATCATATGGTCAAGCAAAAAACTAATGCCTAATGAATAATTTGTAACTAATATTGAATGATAAATAAATAAATAGGCACATGACCATAGTATAAAACATAATAGTCAAATAGTAGTCACAATAATTGTAGATTAAATAAATTAATCTATAATAATTAATCATTCATGACACACACACACACACACACACACACACACACATATATATATATATATATATATATTAGTGTGTAACATAGTAAACAAATTAATGACTAAGTAGATCAACTATAGATAATAGTAATAGAAAGTAATAGCTAATTATATTTATTAATTATTATCAATTAATATTTAAAATTTAATATCTAGTAAATAATTGGTAACAATCATTTTGTGGATATCTAACAGTATTAATTAGTCAGTAAAAAATTTAGTACTACAGGTGAAAAAAATAAATACTTAATTGATGAGTTAAAATAAGTAGATAATTACTTAAGCAAATGATTCCATAATATATATATATATATATATATATATATATATATATATATATATATACCATAGCCAATAAACATTCAGGTAACAATTATGTCAATATACGAGTTTAATTTGTGAGTAAGGTAATTCGGTTACTACAACATATTGTTGGTATATTGATCATCCCTTATAAAATAATTAGGCAACATACATCCTAAAAATAGCATCCATTCAATATGTGCATCAAGTGATTCTAATATCACACCACTAATCATGTAAACCATACTACATCAGTCACAGTATCAAGCATACTTCTTCTCAACCTTTATGATAGTATTAGAAAATCAACCTAACACCAAAAATCATTCAGATGACTCCCCTTCTCTATAAGAATCTGAAACCCTAATCTACATTTAGTAATTTTAGAACAAGAAGTTATTTGAGTCAAGAGATTTACTTAAAGAAGAGGATGGTCTCAGCTTGTCCTTGATGGATTCAGGAACTTCAATCATTGGGAGAGTTTGTACTCTTACCAAACAAACCACTAGATGCTACCAATAGAAATAGAGACTATGATCATTCTTGTCTCGTTTTGTCCAAGAGAGAGCTACAATATAGAGAGGAGTATGAGAAAAGAAGGAGAAGAAAGTATGATATTTGCCTTACCTTAAGTGTGATTGGCCAAGAGGAAATCTTACAAAGAGTCTCTTGTGTTTCGGTTGATGAGAGTGAATGAATGGAGAGTTTATGTGTGTTTTAGGTTTCACCAAAGAGAGCAAAAGGGAGAGTGGGGAGGCTGAGAGGGACTTTCTTGTGTGCTTGAATATTTATTTCCGTTAGAGAGAAAATTAGTATGAGGATTCAGTTCTCTTGACGGAGTAATAAGAGAGTGTAATTAAGGGAATAAACAAGGAAAGTTCAGATTTCGAGGAGGTGATTGGGATAGTAGATTTCCACCATCATGGAGAAGGAAGAAAGAGATGGAGAAAAGAAGAAGATGAGAGTGGACTGATTTTGGTGTTATTGATGATAAAATGGCTGAATGGCCTTAGTTGCTTTGTTACCTTAGATTTAAGAGGGGGAGGATGAGAAAAGAGTGGGGAAAACTAACACATTTATGCTGGAAATTAGCAAAGTTTAATGGCCTTTGTGAGACTGGATTTTGAAAGTGAGAGATGAAAGGGAGGAGTTTTGGCATTTCTTGTCCAAAGAAGTGTAGCTTGTGTTTGTTTGAGAAAGGCCAAAACCAAAGAGCTTTTCTACCCAAGCTATCTCGGTTTGTGCTGAAAGAAGGGTCTGAAATCTTCATGTTGTTTGCCTTATGTGTTTTACATAGAATAGAAAAAATAAAGGAGTGGTGATTGCTGGAATTTTGGAAAAGGAAATATATATGGAACTTTCCACAGTTGAAAAAGGTAAACAGATTACCTTGGTTGATAGCTGAAGAAATTTCCCTTCCTTGTTCTTTTCTCAAATCTTTGTCTGAACTATTAAGCAAGTAGTGTGACTATACACAATGCATGGCTAACCGAAGTTACGAGGTTAATTAGTCCCTAAATCGGCTGATTTTGTTAGTAAAAGAATGGAGTAAATTTTGGGGATTCAAAATTCAAATAACGATGGGTTAAGAAGGGGAAAAAAAAAAGCTATGGCAAGTGGCAACCCCTACAAATCCTTGTTGCCATTTTTAAGTTAAGGAATGAGATTCTCATCCATATCACGGGTTGTTAGGTTGGGAAAAGGAAAATACCATACATGGGACAATCCTAATTTTTATCAACATAGAAGGGAATAAATTACTAGGTTTGGAAGTGAACCAATCCTCCACAAATTTGATTACCAAAATAATAATATGAGATTAAAAAAATTTGCGAATGGTTAATTTAGTTATGGTAAGTAACAACCCCAATTGACGTTTTTGTTGATTTTTTGTTTTTCAATGCTGGACAGTTGGAATATATATATGTATGTATGTAGATGAAGGATGTTTATATATGAAGAAAGGAAAAAGGCAAGGTAGTAATGAAATGCTATGGTCTTCCACCACATGTACAAGAAGGGGGATTATTTTGGAAAGTTGGAAAGACAAGTAATAAGAATATATTAAGAAGGGTTAATAGTATCAAATCCTAGAGAATATTCTTCTAGTTCAAAAAGGAAAGTGGTGGCTAGAAACTTTTATGAAAAGGTGTCCATAAATAATTCTAAGAATATTGTCTTACATAAGGATTGAAATAAGTATAATCTGATTACCAAATCAAAGTATGTAAATTATAGGAATTTTAGGGGAATAAGGAAATAGGATTGTTTAGTAGGTGTGATGATTTTGGAATACAATCATATGAAATAATTTTTCCCTAAATCAAGGGTTTTCAAAGATGGAAATGGCGACTAGACCATGGTTAGTTATCCGAGGAGGGAAAAGGAAAAAAGAAAAAAGAAAATAAAGGATGTCCAAGTATGAAGCACCATTCGAACCCTCAACTACTTCATTAGAATCCCAACACTCCTACCATTAGCCCACGATGCATTTGTATCATAATTTAACCACAAAATCTTCACATCCAATGCCCCTTTCCTCAAGTTCTCCCCTAATGTAAAATTAAACAACATAATAATTCAACATGCACATAAATATCACATATAAGCTAATTAGGGCAACTTAGATCATTAGTTATATGCAAGAAGCACATACAAGCATAAAATCATGTTGGCATATGAATGATATAATATATGTCTCTATACTACCCAGGATAACTTAAGGTGGGGTTTTATATCCTCTACCTCTTAATGGAATTTTGCCTTGAAATTCATGGGTATTACCTCTACAGTAGTTCGGGCTATTTCTTTTTCACCCACTCCTCAATCTCCCAAGTTGCACCTTATGCTCTATGATGTTCCCATAACACCTTTACTATTGGAACCTCTTTGCTCCTAAGCTCCTTAACACAATGATCCATAATTCTAAAACTCAAATTCAGGTGTAGTGTAGCGGATCATCATTGAGCACATGTTCTGGGTCTGGCATGCATTTCTTAAGCTTAGAGACATGGAATACGTTATGTATCCTAGTTAGGCCTTTTGGAAAGTACAACTTGTTCGCTACTGGCCCAATTCTCTCAAATCACTCGGAAAGATCCTAAAGACCTTTAACTCGACTTTGCCCCTTTTAGGTGTTTCGACATTCCTCTACTTCAAGTCAACTTCAAGAATGTATGATCCCCAAGTTGAAACTTAAGATCTCTTCTCCAATTAAACACATAAATCTTTTATCTACTTTATGCCGGTTTCAAACTGTCTCTGATCAGATTCACTTTATCTATCATTTTCGGAATATAGAATCCTTCAATTTTGTTAATTTGTCCATCCTCTAACCAACTCCAATATAGTGTCACTTAGCACTTCCATCCATGTAGAGCTTTGTAAGGTGCAATCCTGATAAAAAATTGATAGTTGTTATTGTATGCTAACTCAACATACGGCACAGAGTCAATCCAAATATCCCTGAAATCTAAGACGCGTGCCCTCAACATATCTTCCAAGATCTGTATAAACTTCTATGACTGCCTATCTGTCTGCAGGTGCACTGTCATGCTAAATTTTATTGTAGTTCCCATTGATTCTTAGAACTTAGCCCAAAATCTGGAGGTGAATCTCAGATCTCTATAAAAAACAATGCCAATTGGTACCCTATGCAATCATACTACCTCTTGAGTATAGATTTGAGTTAGCTTCTCCATTGAGTATCTCACAATCACAAGAATGAAGTGTGCTGACTTTGTTAACCCATCAACAACTACCCAAAAAATATCTCATTGAGTCTTTATCATAGGAAGTCCAGTAAGGAAGTCTATGGTCACTTGCCACTTCCACTAAGGGATCGATAGAGGTTGTAGCAGTCCGACCAACTTCTTATGTTCAACTTTGACTTTTTAACATGTTAAACACATGGAAACATACTGCATAACATCCTTTTTCATACCAGGCCACCGTTATGCTTTCCTCGGATCCTGATACTTTTTCATCTCACCTAGATAAATGGCATATTTGTTCTTATGGGCTTCTCCTAGAATTTTCTTTCTTAGGTCTTTGTCCTCTGGTACACACAACCTCCCTCAAAAGCAAAGTACTCCCGACATAT
The DNA here is from genome assembly GCA_026120185.1 of Voacanga thouarsii. Lineage (NCBI taxonomy): Eukaryota > Viridiplantae > Streptophyta > Magnoliopsida > Gentianales > Apocynaceae > Voacanga > Voacanga thouarsii. The sequence goes on from JANUWF010000034.1 coordinate 45,314, forward strand.
CTTCTCGAAAATCTTCTCCTCCCATTGTATTTTCCTTAGCCTTGAAGGATTGAAATTCTATATTACTCTGCTACTTCCACTTGTAACACCCCATTACTTTTTAACTATTTCCTATCTCATATCTAGCTCAAGTCTCAGATTGTTTATACAAATCTTCCCTTCTTGAACTTATGCTCCTATCGGTACCACTTCTTGCACAGTCTTCACTTCTTGCACTCTCAGGCTAGCAAGCCTCACTTTTCTACTTAATGCAACATCTACTACATTAGCTTTTTCTGGGTGATAGTTTATTAGACACCGATATTCCTCCAGGATTTCCGTCTATCTCCGTTGCCTAAGATTCAGGTCCTTCTGATTGAAGATATACTTGAGGCTCTTATAATCAATGAATATTTCATATTCTGCCATATACAGGTAGTGGCATCATTTCTTAAGTGAGAACACGATCAATGCCATCTCCAAATGATGGGTGGGATCATTTTCTTTACAAGGCTTTAGTTTGCAGAGGCATAAGCTATAACTTTGTTATCTTGCATCAAAACTGCTCCTAATCTCTCTATAGAGGCGTTTGTGCACAAGGTATAAGGTTTGCTCTTCTCCAACAAGCTCAATATAGGTGAGGTCATCCATCTTTTCTTAAGCTCTTGAAATTTTTTTTTGCATTTCTCATTCCATATAAATGGGATATCTTTTCTCAATAAGCAGGCCATTAGCGAAGGCAAGGTAATGAATCCCTTAATGAAACTTCTGTAATATCCGACTAGTCCCAAAAAGCTTCTGAACTCCGTGATGTTCTCCGGTTGCTTCTAGTTCGAGATGGCTTCTACCTTGGTAGGGTCCATATCAATGCCGTCTTTTGTCACCACTTGTCCAAGAAATGCTACGGCATCTAACCAAAATTTGTACTTGCTGAACATTGCATACAAACTGTGCTCCCTTAATTTCTCTAGTACTAGTCTCAAGTGTTCAACATGCTCTTCTAGACTCTTAGAGTAGATCAAGATGACATTGATGAACACCACTATGAACTTATCCAAGTGTGGCTGGAAGATCCTGTGCATAAGATCCATAAATACTGCTGGTGCATTACTCACTCCAAAGGGTATTACTACGAATGTAAAATGGTCGTATGTTATGTTGAAGGCCATTTTGGAGATATCCTCTTCCTTAATCCGCAGTTGATAATATCCTTGCTTGAGATCCAGTTTGGAGTAGCAATTATATCCTTGTAGTTGATTGAAAAATTCATCTGTCATTGGCAAGGGGTACTTATTTTTATCTTCAGGTTGTTTAGTCCTTAGTTGTCCATAGACAATCTTAAAGTCCCGTTCTTCTTCTTGACGAATAGTACTAGGGCTCCATATAGAGACTTGCTCAGACGAATATACCCTTGCTTAAGAATTCCTCTAACTGTTCTTTTAACTCGTTCAGTTCTGCTGGAGCTATCCAATAAGTAGTCTTTGATACCAACTTGGATCCAAGTAAGAGATCAAAGGTGAACTCTACTTCTCAGGGTAATGTTAGAGAGTCTAGTTCAGCTAGGAACACATTCTTGAATTCCTTTTGTAATATCCCACCCTGAGCAGTCCTAAAAATAGGAGATTTTTACTATCTCTGTGATTTTTTAAGAATTCTTCTTCAATTTTATAAAACTATTTTTCAAGAAAATCATTTTTATGAAATGAATATTTTAAGTAAAATATAATTTTATATATATTTTAAAAATATATATTTCAAATATTATATTTGATCTGAAAAGAAAATATATGTTAATAATTTTATTATTATAAATATCATTAATATTACTATTATTAGTAGTAGTATTATTATCCTTATTATTATTATTATTATATTATTTTATAAAAGGGAAGTAAAGTTCAATTTGAACACTTCAACTTTGGGACTCACACCTTTATTAAAATTAGGGTAGGTGTCATGTAGAACCGATGACTTTTAATAAAATAACATTATCTTAAGATTATTAAATTTATTTTATTTATACCCTATTTATGTCCCTAAATATCTCTTATGTTCTCAAAGCTTCTATAATGATATAAAAGCTTCTAAAAGCTACCATTATATTCTCTAAGCTTCTTACATTTATGTATGATGGATCACAACATTAAAATAGAGAATAAATGAGTGTTTGAGCAGCTTTGACCATGTTTGGCAAGCTTTGACAGAGTTTGACCAAGCATTGACCACTATTAACCATGTAAGATTCATGCGTCTTCCATTAGTTTCTCCTACATTCTACTTGTTTTTATTAGAATCTATAAGTTTCTAAGTCTTTTCTAGGCATGATGAGGTGCAACTTTCTACAATGTTCTAAAGTATCCCAAGTTCTTCCATAAGTGTCTAGAATGATGAATCACTATACCAAGTATCACAATTATATTCCTTTTCTTTCCACCGAAGATTCTTCTGGTGACTAAGCTAGCGATTCATTATGGTGAGTCATCCCACTGATTAATTACCTAGCCTAATCATCCTAATCACACCTTAATTAATGAAATTCCTCTATTGCATAACTTTCCACCTAAGCTTTCTTCATAGCTCCCTACACAACCCTTCACCAAGTATAAATAGGTGTTATGAGGGATAAGGAAGGAGATCATGATCAAGAGGAAAGAGAGAGAAAGGTGGCAAAATAGAGAAAGAATGTTGAGAAGAAAGAAGGAAGAATAAAATAAAGAAGAAGAAGAAGAAGAGAGAGAGAGAGAGAGAGAGAGAGAGAGAGAGGCATTCGAAAATAGAGAAAAGAGAGAAGAGAAAAAAAGAAAGAAGAAGTAGTGATTTGATAAGCTTGATTTGAGGAAAATAGCTAGAAATCAAGGTGAGTTCCCATTTATTTTATGAAATCATTTTTGTTAATGATTTTCTAAAATACATGAAAATAAGTATTTTATGATCATAGATATTAAGTGTCCCACTAAATTCATTTTCATTGTGAAACATGCTATGGTCATGTTCATATGGCTGATGTTCCTATGGTGTTGACGAGGTTGTACTAATATTCCTTCGGATTGGATGGGACAAGTGCCCATCGGAGATTGCGATGTGAATTTGAAAGATAGTAGGACTCTTATTTTCCATGTGAAGAAACTATTTTTTACGTGTCAAGTATGGGATCTCATGTGTTGTTGACAAGTTGTCTTGCTAATAAGTACTATGAAATTGTTTAGACAACTAGTCCATCCCCAAAATAAAGTCATAATCTTCGAAGGTTATAATGATGAGGTCAACTTGAAATTCTCACTCCAACCTAAATATCAAAATCTACTATGTATTTACTTTCACCAAGTTCCCTAATGGTGTTTTTACTAATAAAACATAAGGCAACTCCGTCCCAACCCAACCCAACCTATATAAGATGCACGAATTTCATTAACGTATAAATGCACTAAATCAGGATCAATAAATATTCATAAGATAATCTTGAATAGAGAGTGTACCTTGTACCACAAGTACATCTGCACTGACCTTCTCTTGGTTTAGTGTAAAAACCTTGGCCTTCGTTTAGGGTCTTGGACTCCCACTCCTAGATGGTCCACTAGAATACCCTTGGTTGCTCGTTAGTTAGGTAAGGTTTTCTTATCTAATCCTCAATGGCTTGGGACAATTGCTTCTTAGGTAGTTGGGGTTTCCACAGTTGTAGCCTTTTATTGAGGGGTTCTTGGACTAGCAGTCCTTTTCCATGTTCCCCATTTTTCACAAAAGCAACATAGGTAGATTGGGCTTAGTGCTTCAAAGAGTAGGCCGAGATTACTTCACGTATTGTTCCATTATGGCTTTGCGGTTCACTTCTTATTGTTTTGCCTTTGAGATAATGTTAGTTTTTGAATTTCCTGACTCTAATCTTCATTTTTTATCCTTCCAGTAGTGTCCACCATGCCGGCATAAGTTGTGGGTAAAAAAGGTGGAAGGCCCACCTCACTTCTTTTCTGAGCCCTTTCATAAACTGACAGTACAGTTGTTTTTAGTACACACCAGCCATTTTCAGTACTTTGACAACTTATTGGATTAAGCAGTGTACTAGGCTACTGTCATTCCTTCTTGCCTCAAGTTCTGAAATTCATGCTCTCACATCTCTATGATCCATTGCAAGACGTACTCTACCTAAAATGCTTCAACGAACTTTCGCCAAATCCATTCTTGACCTATCTTATCCCACTCTTCTAAGATCTGTTGTCACCAATCATTTGTAGGACTTCTTAGTTTGAATGCCGCAAATCTTACCACTCGATGTTCTGGGTATTGTAGGGTGGAGAAAATGTCTTCTATTTATTCCATCAATTGCTTGCCTTTTTGGTCTTGTTATGCCTCCCCAAAGAATGTAGGTGGCCACAACTTCTATAATAATTCTACGGCTTCGCCTTTGCCTTGCGGTGTCCTTCTCTCTGATAGATTATGCAGTAATTTTGTCATTTTAGTAAATGCTTCCCCGATCGATACTTCTTCTAGTACTTTTGGTCCCAAACCCTATCTCTAGTTAACTTCCATCTCTTTCTCGGGCATAGTGGCTGGTACCGGTTCAGACATCGGAGTCATGGGCACAGTTGCACATCTCTCTTTCCTATAGGTGGTCACCTACATCTTGGAGCCATCTTCATGTTACAGATACAATGAGCTTATCAAAAGACCATATGAAGGGTATGTAGGCATTTTACCCCAGTAAATGTGTGCTTAACACTACAACGAAACTAATAGTTAACAGATAATATGCTGCAATAGGACATAATAAAGAAACCTACTTATGCATGTATTCATATAGGAAATGCTTTTACAAGGAAAGAATTAGACATTCAAGTTGTACTTATTAAAATCAACAATACATGAAAGAAAAAAAAATTGTAATAGTTCATGTATCAAACATATTGAAACGTAAATAAAAGAAATCACTAAGGGTCCTTACTATCCTAGCACTCATAATGATCTCTCCTAGCCTGGTCATCATCTAAATCCTCATTACGGGGTTCGTACATCCAACCTGCATGTTCTTAAAGAAGTCCATACCCTTCTCGTCCATAAACTTTAGGTATTCACCCTCTCCATTGGGCCTATTGGGAGTATTTCCACTTGTATTAAGTCTCTTCAGACTCTCTCCTACCTTGTGTTTCCCTTTGAGTTCAGTCTATCTAGCCCATTCAATTCATGTAGCTATGTATTCTACCTAGTCACTCTTCGGAGGCTCAAAATCTAGTTCTCTAGGATCCTTATTGTTCGAGGCCAAGTTAATCTCTGGCTCAGTTCGATTGGAGCAGGTTCTTCCACTTCTACCTCCTCATTTTCACTTACTGACATAGGTTCGTCGGGATAAGACTTTGACTCTGATTCAAATGACGGGAGCAGGTACAAGTAGAATTATGGTGCATGAGGACCACATGCAGGAGGCCAAGATCTTATTATAGGCACGTATATTCTAACCATTTTCTATGAACACAAAACACACTTATGTTATAACTAGATCAAAATATTTAAAATAATAAACCTCAAAAATAAAAATTAAAGATTAAATCTAAGCTTTAATACGTGACCTAGTAGGGTCTATGATGTTGCCTAGTCCATATGACCAGGGGTCTTTATAACTAGGAAAGAGCAAAAGAAAATGAAATTTCAAACTTAAAATTACAATCCATTTAGTCTATTATAATATCTCCGAAATGGAACTCAAAGGTGTACAAAAACGAAATCAACAACTCTATATAAAGCAGTAAGGCAATATCAATTCTGGGCTCTAATAATTCCCTACCTTAGATCTAGAGTCTCATGAAATATGGCATAAAAATTACGTGAGAAAATTTTTTGAGTATATCCTGTGTGTGCACATGAAGAGTTTTTTAATATTTTATTATGCAAATTTGCAAAGCCATTAGGAGTGAAATATTTACAAGTCATAAATTCGAGTATAATCATTGAGTGGATTCATTATTTTCTAATATTTCATAAATCAATACAATTGAATTCAGGATTTCAAAGTTGAGAAAAGCGATAAAGACAAACGCTCAAATGTAATCGTAGTTCAATCATAAAAACAAAGGGGACATGAAACCCTATATCATGACCAACCACTATGAAACCATGTATCACAATGTAGTAGGTGATTAGCCCACTGAGTAGGACTCTCCTCCCTCTCCTACTCAAACTCACTAGTCATCCATCCCCGAATAGCAGTCTTACCATGATTATCTGGAAGCCTGCAACGCAGACTGGCCTAACTTCCTAGTACTAGCACTTTTTCTTGCTGTAGTTTGTTTCCCGAAGATGGCCGCCTAACGGGAGACTAGCCCTAACTCTCACAAGCTAGTACTTGAGCCTACCCTAATTGAGTACTCAATGCCTCTATGACTCGATTTAAGATGTGTATAATTAATTCATTAGAAATGCACATTTACTCAAACATTTAGTGTAAATTGTTCCCCCAAAAAAATTTAAAAGTATTTTCCACCTTCTAAAAATTTTGCTTGATTAGAATAGGGTTTAGTGCAGCAGAAAGTGGCTTAACCGTGTCTGATCAACAAGTTTTCATTTTAGCGATAACATCATATAGAAAGATTTAACTAACAAATTTGTGCAGTATTTATCAAGAATTTATGTAATGACTTACTTGTCGAAATCATTGGATAAAGTAAACTACTGGGTTGCAGGGGTTTGATGTACAACTTGGCCTGACAAGAAATTAAAAGGCTATGATTACAACCTATTTTGCTCATAAAATTCAAAGTGATAATAAGTCCCAACACAATGTTCACAACCCCTATGCATCAATTTCAATCATCTAATATCAAACACAAAGTACACCTATAACCTATATATGTGATATTGATCTCACCACTAACCATATGGTCAAACAAATAACTATTGCCTACTGAATAATTTGTAACTAATATTGATTGATAAATAAATTGGCACATAAGCATAGTATATATATAATAGTTAAAAAGTAGTCACAGTAATCATTAATTACATCAACTAATGATTAATAATTAGTAATTCATGATATATATATATATATATATATATATATATTAGTGGGTAACATAATAAATAAATTAATGACTATGTAGATCCACCATTGACAATAGTATTAGCCAATAATAGATAATTAGATATATAAATTTTATCAATTATTATTTAAAATTTATTATATAGTAAATAGTCGATAACAATCTTTTTGTGAATAACTAACACTGTTAATTAATGAGTAAAACTTTTAGTAGAACAGCTAAACAAATAAATACATAAATGTATGAGTTAAAATAAGTAGATAATTATTTAAGCAAATGATTCCCTAATAAAATGTCATAATCGATGAACATTCAGGAAACAATGATGTTCATTTAAGAGATTTAATTTGAGAGCAAGGTAATTCGGTGTCTACAATATATAGTTGATATGTTGATAATCCCTAGTAAAATCACTAGGCAACATACATCACAAAAATAGTATTAATTCAATATGTGCATCGAGTGATTCCAATATCAACACCACCAATCATGTACACAATACTACATCTATCACAGTATCAAGCATACTTCTTCTCAACAAGTATTAGAAAATCAGCCTAACATCACAAATCTTTCTAATGCACGACCCCCTATCTACAAGAATCTAAAGCCTTAATCTACACTTAGCAATTTCAGAACAAGAACATATGAGGGTCAAGAGATTTACTTGAAGAAGAGGATGGTCTCTACTTGTCCTTGAAGGATTCGAGGACTTCAATCATTGGGAGAGTTTGTACTCTTACCAAACCAACCACTAAATGCTTGCAAAAGAAATAGAGACCATGATCATTCTTATCTTGATTTTGTCCAAGAGTGAAGACCAACATAGGGAGGAGTTTGAAAGAAGAAGAAGAAAGTATGAAATTTGCCTTGCCTTGAGTGTGATTGAGCCAAGAGGAAACCTTGCAAGAGGGAGTCTTTCATGTTTTGGTTGATGAGAGTAAATGAGTGGAAAGTGTCTATATTCTAGGTTTCGGTAGAGAAAGAGAGAGCAAAGAGTGTAGGAAGGCTGAGAGGGACTTTCTTGTGTGCTTGAATGTTTATTTCAATTGGAGAAAAAAATTACACTACAAGAAAGGTAGGAATTAGCAATGGAAATTGGCAACTGATACATCCCTTGCTAAATCTACGTGGGATTAATGAGTGAATCAGGAGATAGGCACAACCATTGACTCTCTCTCGCTAATCCCTCACTGATTTGCATCGTATCAGAGTTAAGTAAAAGTGCTTTCTAATTAGTGAGGGAAAAGAAAATCTAAATCTAATCCATTGGAAATTTCATATGGATTTGTGAAGGAAATTTTACTTTCTACTTTAAATAAATTCGTTGTAAAATTTAGCTTCGGATTTGCAACTTAAGGTAGATGTCCCAAGCTAATCCCACGCTAATTTGTGAGGGATTAGTGACAAAAATTATAAAACTCCCTTGCAAATTTCATGGGGAGTAGTGCAGAAAAAGTAATTTTAAATTATTTTAAAATAATTATCCCTAACTAATTGCTTACTAGTTTGCGAGGGATTAGAAAGGGATTGAAATATGTATAAACCCTAGCAATTCAATGGTTGATTTGTGACTGATTTGAGTTGTATTAGTGAGGGATAATTAGTATCCCTCACTAATCTATCGATGAATTGTTCCATCACAAATCACTCGCGAATTACCAAGGAATTTGCCAGGGCATTCCTATTTTTGGGTATTCTCAATTTTTTTCCTTACTATACTTTTGTGTATGGTAAATTTATTATTTAATATCCTTATAAATACTAAATGCTCTATTATTTATTGATTTGTAACAATCTATATACTTTGAAGATATATGTAATTATCATCGACAATTTACAAAGTATAGATTATAATTAAATGATATGCATGTGTTATATTTGTCTACAAATTCGTTATGTGTAGTATATAATATATTGTTCATATATATATATTTGATAAATCATATGATCAATGTAATGCAAATATGAACTGGAATTACTATATATGAGAGTTATGTGTACGATCGAAGCTTTATATATTATGTTGTATTATAGATTGGTTAGGGTAATAAATACAATTTGGTTAATTTGTGATAAAAAAAAAAAGCATGTCAATACAAATTAAACCTCTCAAATTAGTAAGCTTAATAGAATAGATGTTAATTACACCTAAACAAACACCATGACAACTATTTAGAATTTTTCATTGGCGAAATATTTCATGCTCTTAATTTGTAGCTAATGAGGAAGTAGCTAAGTATTGATAGAAATCAATGTGTTTTCTTGGCAAAGTATCGAAAAAATTGAGGAAAATGAAGCCAAGGATTAGCGACGGATAGTATATAGTGAGTGATTAGAGAGGGATCCACAAGGGATTCAAAACTAATAATTTAAAACCATGCAGACATTTAAGGTAGAATCTGAAGTTAAAAAAAAAAAAAATCCATCTCTAATCCCTTTCCAATACAACGCAATTAGTGAGGGATCAAAAATGCAGTAAAATCTCTGTTGTCAATGATCCTCGCTATTCCCTCGCTGAATTATTTTGTCGCTAAATCACATGCAAATTTGAGAGAGACTAGTGAGGGATTATTTTTATTTAATTTTTTGTTAATAATAAATATCATCACAAATTCCTCGCTACTGGCGAGGGAATAGAGACGGATTTTGTCCTCGCAAAATCTAACGACTATAACACCCTGATTCCTCTCTTCCCTTCCGTTAAATCCTTTCCTCTTTTCTCCAACTCAAATTAATTCCCTCCCATCCCACTGGCGATCCTCCCTCTTCCTTCCCTGAATGACTGCCGAACCACCGCCTAAATGCAGCTGCAAATTTTTTTGCTATCACTCGTAGATAGCAAGACAGCCACAATGTCTCCTCTCCTTTGCTATCGCTAGAGCTTGGGCATCGGATCGACACCACCTCAATTGCACCTGAAATCACCGATTGCCTCCAGGTTTGGACTGAGTTCTTGGTGATGTGAATGAATATTTAGAAATTGCATTCTATTGGATACTTTTAATGGCCATAATTGTGAAGCTTGTAATATGCTGAGTGTTCAGATTGTCTTCCTTTCTCTTCCCCATGCTATTTTAGCTTCTTGAGAAGGTTGTTCACGCTTATTGAATTAGTTGTACAAGGAGAGAATGCGTCCCTTTTGGAAGCACCTCCCATAGTTCTAACTTTGAGATATTAATACATTCTTTTAAAGCTAATATGTTATAGTATTTCTCCTCTTAATAAAGAAAGATAGAATAATTTCAATAGCCTAAGTTCGATGGCTTTATCAAGACAATGGATCTTTATGCTGGAACTAGTGCTAAGGAAATGGTTTCACAGGCGTGTACTTTCTCCTTTTCAAACTAAAAGCTTGTAGTAATCGTTTGACATTGAGATGTAAGGTGTCAAGGATACAGAGACAATGATTCACCTTATAAAATTATTTCCAAAGTTGACATGACTCTTGATACTTACCATTTGAAATATAAAGTTAGTTGAAACTGATAAACCAGTTAAATAGTTAAACAAAAATTTAATTGCTTGAAATAAACAAATTCAAGGCTAAGAGGAAGGTACCTGGAGCCTACAAAAAATTTAAGGTTTCCTTCAAATTAGAAAGTTTAATTTGCTGAATCTGCTTCTCAAACCAATCATCTATTTGATCTTCTGATACATCTTTAGGAGTGCTCCAATAGCCACGCACACATTGTGCAATTTGTATGAGCTATATAACAAGAATCAGTATACCAAAATGTCTAATCGACCTTACACCTACATTCGGGTACAACTAAAAGAAAGATCATAGAATTGAGCATATTAACACCATTAAGTTAAGAATATCTCTATTTATAAGCCCTTTTGCTTAAAAAATTGTTTGCCCTATAACATACCACAGAAATAGTGTTGGTATTGCGCAATAGAACATATGTTCCCCAAGCCAAATTCTCTTTAAGAATATCTAATATATTTTTTAACAAAAAGAAGATCTGCTCAGCACCTTCAGGAATAACTTTTTTGTTAGTTGAAGAAGCACCTTGCGTATATTTCCAATAAAAGAAACATTTCAGAAAATTATGTTCATTTGATAGAAATAAATTGATTCAGCTTCTTAGGATTTTGCCATATGCATTTGTGGAATTAATTAGCAATTATATTCTGTTGATACATTTGTGGAATTGATATCAAACTAAATATTTTATCATAAATTCATATTTTATTTGTCCAATGTAAAGAACAAAAGCAACTTTAATTCCTTATGTTATTTTATTTTATATCAATTTCCAATGTGTGAGATTTTTTCAGTCTTCTTGTAATCCTACTAAAAGTGAAAAGTATAATATTATTATGCAGAGGTTAGACATATAGTTGCCTATTTTATTTGACTAGACAGACGAGCACTTCTAACCTCTAATTGCATCTTTAGAACCCCGTGAGCAATAGGTGATTACCCTTAAGTTAGTGTTGTTGAATAACTGTTATGAGCTTAAGTTAGTGTTATTGAATAATTGTTATGAGATTATTTATGTTTTGTGTGTTTTTGACAATGAATATTTGTTGAATTGTGGTGGCTTAGTGCCTAGAAAACATTCAAATTTTAGAGGAAACTCTGTCAAAAAAATTTTTTTTCACAAATTTAGAATACATAACTTTAAATCCTTGTTTAGAGTTAGGACTTCAATGGGAAACTCATTATAGGTACTTACATCTTTAGAGTGATCATATAACATGTAAAAAAAAAAAGAGAAGGCATACTATTTTTGTAGCTAATTATCACCATATAATGAGTATCTTAGGATCTTTGACCACCGCAATCACCAAGTCTATCATGCAAATTAGACAAGTGCTAAATTGCTACATGTTACTTAATATAGGATTCAAAACTCAAGCAAAACTCTAGGTTGTAGTTGTCCGCAACTTGCACACTTAAGTTCACAACTCCTAGTCACATAATGAATGACAATCAATCATCCAAATCATTCAACTGATCAACAAGTCATGCTAGTAATTTAATCATCAAAATCAAGATATACATAATTTATAATCTCATTATTCAAGTTAGTATTGTTGAATAATTGTTATAATATTATTTGTGTTTCGTGCATTCTTTACAATGAATATTAGTTGAATTGAGGTGGCTTAGTGGCTGGAAAATGTTCAATTTATAGGGGAAATTTTGTCAAATTTTTTTTAAAAAATTTAGAATACATAACTTTAAACCCGTTTTGATACTTATATAGATAATTATATCTTTAGAAATTTTGATACAAATTATAGTATCATTCTCTACTATATTGTTCACATCATTTACTCATTCATTCAATGTTGTTGAGTTTTGTATTCTATCTCATATAAATTCAGTTCCTATCCAACTTACACTTGCCTTCTTGGTGGTACTTTCATAACGAGTATGTTAGGGTCCTTGACCTCCACAATAACCAAGGTTACTTTATTCAAATTATACTAGTGCTAATAAACTGCATGGTTACTCAGTGATGGATTCGAAACTCAAGCAAATACAATGTTTCTTTTGGATTAAACGTAGATGGATGATCGTGGTTGTATGTATAGAAGACATGTGTAAGGGATCAAAGGAATTACATTTGATTTTGAAGAAAGGGTTAAGTGATTCATTGCTTATTGTTTGTCAACTAGTCAAGCATTAGTTATAAGGTATCCATGTGCAAGGTGCAATAACAAAAGCATACCTGTCTCCTGATAAAGTGGAGCTGCACCTGTACAGATTTGGCTTTGTTGCTAATTATCGACGGTAGACTAGTCATGGTGAGGGTATTATTCCGTCATGGTCTGAGTTTGCTACAAGTATGACTTCAATCGAGTAAAGCTTTGATAATCGATTTCTAAATATGGCTATTGATGCAGTGGGACATTACTTTTCAATTGAACTGTCATCATCCGAGTATGTTGAGGAACCACCTAATCCGAAAGTTCAAAAATTTTAAGACATGTTGAGAGCTTCAGAAACTCCTATATTTATGTGTTTGTTTTGGTCGTTTTAGAAAAGTCAAGAACAATTTGCAATCACATGAGTCGAGTATCGTAGAGCTTAAAGTTGATAAGAGACTAGAGTTGGAGTTTGCTGGATGATTTAGCATTTATGTGAGTTGAACAAATAAAAAGTGGGTTTTATATATAAATGACATTGATAATGAAAGTGTATTAACATTTCATTTTTGATAGGTTCACAATCCAAAAAAATCAAGCGACTGATCAACATCTAAAAAGATTGGCTTAGGGACCTTCGATACAAGTAAAATACTTCCACGGATATTTCAAAAATGGTTTTAGGTTCAATACACATGATCGGTCATTTGGAAAAATGATAAACTGTAACACCCCACCCTTTTAACTTTTGGTTGGCTACTATCTGTAATGGGATGAGAATTTATATCAATGGCAAGAACAAAAGTTGATCGGTGTATTGGGACGAATACTTTGGTGAAATAAAGTTTTGTCGGGACCTAGATGTAATTATTAGATTTGTTCTACTCGTACCCTAAATTTTTGGAAGGCTATTAATATTAATAAAATAAGAATTTTAGGGTACTTCAGAAAGAGAAATTGATCAGTATAATGAGGTGCACGTTTTTGTGCAAAACGTGCTACACGGGGTATCGAGGGCATTTTCATCATTTTGGCCGTGTTCGTGACTTCGACCATGAATTTGATCAGGTAGAGAGGGAATTGAAGAATTTAAGTGTTACCAATGGATTCAGTGGAATTTTTGGAGTTGGATAGTGAAATAAAATATTTTTCCATTACGGACCCGATTTTGGTCATTTCTGAAGAAAATAGAAAATTACGGTTGGAAATGGGATGTGTGGCTTCTTATGATTGGTGGATGAAAATAAGTGTCGTTTAGTGATTGGTTAATGAAGACAAGTGCTTCTATTTGATTGGTTAATGAGGTCAAGTGTTTCTATTTGATTGGTTGTGATAAGTTGAGATAATTTAGAGGGCCCACAAGAAATAAATAACAATGGCCCACAAGCATGAAAAGTTTGACCAAGTTGAACCACCTTTTTGACCTCATTTGACCAAGCTTAATTAAGCTAATCTTGATTTGAGTAAGTTAATCGTGGTTGATTATGCATGGCCATGCAAGATTAGAAAATATCTATTAATTCTTGAGAATTATAGTAATTCCTACACTTCATCACCATATGGACCAATGAAAACTCACCAAGTGTTGATTCTATGAATGGTTACAAGAACATTCATGCAAGAACTTTCTAAAGAATTCCATAGAACTCTTGAATATTCCAAAGAACACCTAAGTAGCTAAGTGGACCAATCAAGGGCTTCCAAATGTTAAGGCCATTTAATGCACCTTTGACTTGAAGACCATATTCCTCTATATATAGGCCATGAAGGCCAACTAAAATGGCTTTAGATAGCCAGAATTTTGGAGAAAACAAGAGAGAAAAGAGAGAAGAGAAAAGAAAAGAAAAGGAAATAGAGAAGAAAGAGAGAGAGAAACCGGAAATAGAGAGGAGAGAAAGAGAGAGAGAAAAGCAAGAAGATGCTTGGACTGTTCAGCCTCCAAACGCTGCGAAGAAAAGGTAAAGATCTACCTTAGTTGAAGTAAAGTTATTATATAAAGCATGGAGATCATTTTGGTATATATATTGTGAGAAGTTTATGTGTGAATTATGGAAGGTGAAGTTGTGTGAAAGCTGTCCTTGTGTGCAGAAATTTTTGGGAGGTTTTATGTTCAGTAAATCTGTAAAATTTCTGGATTTGAACAAGAAAGGCATATATCTTTGTAGCTAAGGATCATCAAGACATTTTAGAACAAGTTTGAGGTTAATCAGAATTATGGATCAAAAGTTATGGTGAAAATAGTAAAAGGTGCCAAATCAGTAACGATATTTTACTACTGGATTTTTGTGTTCAAAACTGAACAAAATGGACAACAGAATTGGTACTCCATGAATTGGAACTTGTAAAGTAATTTCTTAAGGATATTTTACAATTGGTTTGACATCATTTGGATTTGTGGATTAAAGGTTATGGGCAAAACAAGTTAGGGTGTCAAACTGGAAAATTCCAGAATGTTATGGAAAGAATGAATAGTGAAACTAAGTCAAAACTACTGAGGCTGTTTTTGCCCAGGACCGTGATACTGGAACCAGTACACTAAAAACGGCCTATACTGAATTAAATTTAAGACTCTTGTGGTCATTTTAGTATATCATGGAGTCAAATCGGAGCTATAAATTGAAAGTTATGTATAAAACAAAATGGTGTGTCAAACCAGTGAAAGTCCAAAAAGTAGTCCGAAAATGAATGGACTTAAGGGTGACTGCTTATGTTATTTTGGATAAATTAATTGGGCAAACATGAAGTGAATCCCTTGTTTATGAAGGGAGGAAAGATGTAGAAAAACGAAAATGAAAGAATTGACCAAACGACAGAAAAACGACGCGAACGAAAGTTAAACGTTTTCCTTGACCGATGGCTAACCATCGGCCTCGTCGGCTAACCGTCGGCCCAATTGGCTAAACGACGGTTGAACGTCGACTAATCGTTGGGCACGTCGGCTACCCGTCGACTATTTTTTGGCCAAACACGAATTGAGCCAAAAATGATATTTGATGTAGGTTTAGCGATAAACGGTCAACGGATCATCGAAAACGGTAGAAACGAAGGTTAAATGGCCATGAACGGAAATGATTGCTTAGGACATGAGGTGAGTCCATTGGATTTCTAAAACTCTTTTAAAGTTAGTGTGCATTGTTTTTCCATGAAATTCTATATTATTTACCGTTTGGAACATTTTATAGAAATATGTTTGGAAACATTAAATTTAATCCTCTTTTGAGATTAGAATTCCGGATTTCCTTACATTAGTTCCTTTTTGGAATCGGGTATTTGGAAAATGTTCAAAATGTCCTTGTTGGAATATTTTATGAAAACCTTTGGAACTTGGGTATTCGATAAATAACCGAAATATCCTTATTGGAACTCTTATGAATATTTCTCAAATCGGAAAATGGTAAAATGACCCGAATACCTTCGGAAAATCCTTTGGAAATCGAGTATCAACAAAATGACCCGAATACCCTTGGAAATGACTTTTGTGATCGAGTACGGAGAAAATGACCCGGTTACTCTTAAAAACACGTTTTTATATGTAAATTGAACCCTTTATCTAGATTCATCATATTTTGGAAAAATGTTGTTTTGCCCCAAAAACTATTTTGATATAAAAATTCTGTGAGATCAGATAACCATCTAGCCTGATCAATCAGAAGGGGATGGTGACGTTGAGTACTCAGCAAGGGCTCTGATCTTTGTACTAGCTCATGTTAAAGATAGACGACCCCAAGTAACCTGATCAGTTCTGGGGATTATCTTACTTCAAATAGAGCAACAACACATTGAGATAAGTCGTCCTAGCCAACTATTTTGAGCCTGGCAATTGCCTATTGATTATGTTGGTGGATTGTTCACATGATACCGGAGGGTACACTCGGTGTGTTCAATCCCTTGCCACCTCGATAGTGATTGACGTAAGAATTGGGACCCCTGGCTTATGGTGGCAAGTGAAAGATCCCTAAGTGCAAGGTGAGGTATATTTGTACACTGCACACCGTTCCGGCATGACACGGGTGACGTGCTGTAAGGTGCAGTCCCTGGCACAAGAGATCGTGTAGCCGAAGGCAAGGATTACGGGACTTACATACAGGCTGACTTTCTGTTTGAGAAGTGCGTGTGATTGGAGAAAAAAATAAAAAATGGGGCAATGATTTGAAAGTTGAAACACCGTTTTCTAAAAAAATTATTAAGTTCTTAATACACTCTTCATTTAAGAGTTTTGGATTCATTTCTAATGAACAAATGATATGTTATTTCAGAAAAGTTTTGTGTACTCTGCTTCTTTAATTAAACATTAGCACACATGGGACTCACTGAATGATTTTCCACTTATACGTGTCTTTTACCTTACCCTTTTGTAGGATCCGGAGTTGAAAGGATCTAAGGATAGAGGACGATACCACAGTGACAGCAAATTAGGTTCAAACGTTTCCCTTTTTGGATAATGTACCTTATTACTGAGGTTGAATGGAAACTTTCATGTATGAAATTCTTTATTACTTGTGCGCACTTGACTATCAATATGGGTTATTGTATGAATCTAGACTTGCATACTCTGTTGATTTCCGTTATAAAGACCCCTTGTCTGGGTAACTAGTCGAGGTAACACCCGGTGTTGATATGCTTCCGCTTTCCTTTTAGTAGGGGTGTTACATAAACAATAGTGGAGTTTGTGTTAAAGGCGACAGAGATAATGGCAATGATTATTACGGAGTGTTGAAGGAAATTATTAAACTTCAATTCCTAGGGACTCCTTGTTTGAAAGTTATCTTATTCCAGAGTGATTGGTTTGATCCAATGCCAAATCGGGGTGTTAAAGTTCATCCTTACTACAATCTTGTTGACATCCATTGCTAGAGGAATTACCTAAAAAATGATCCATTTGTGTTAGCTCAACAAGCAACTCAAGTGTATTTCGTATCCGACCCGAGGAGCAAAAGACCAAAATCTGATTGGGTATCTGTTTATAAATCGAAAGCCCGACATGTCATTGATGCATCTGTTGTCGAGGGACTATATCAGGAAGAATTAGATCACATAAGTACGAGTCAATCTATGTGTTGAGGATGACAACACTAGAAGGTTAGCAAATGAGTCCGGTATCGGGGAGACAATTGATGTTCTAGATTCAGGATTAATGATAGAGAAAGCACAACTGGACAATGAAAATGACGATGAGGAAGATGAATAGGAGATAGGGTCCTCTACAGGCTACGATCTGGAAGACTATTCATCCGATGATGATGGAAGTCAATAGACTTGGCCTAAGCTTAACTAATGTACACATATAATTATTAGTTATGCTATCGTTACATTACTAGAATTTTACTTTGATTTATACTTATAGTTGTTTTATTTTTTCTTCTTTCTATATCTAATCATATTTACATTTTGAAATAATTCCAATAACATATGGCTTCCGAAGCCTCACCCGATGATCAGTTAGTGACTCGTGAAACGTTGAGGGCGGATGGGACACCGTCCCCAAGTATGGCTCCACGTATACCTACTCGCACAGTTGATACCCCTAGATAAGGACTGATCACTGTAGGTCCCTAGCCCGATCCAAGGTTCTTTAGGATCCACAGTCGGTGCTACCCATAGTGCGAATACACGGCTCTTGATTAAGCCAGTTGGTGACTCGTAAATCGAATAGATAATTGCCTATTATACACTTATCTTACCTCTCAAATTTATAACCTTATCTTATATTACATATCTATTTTCTTAGAATAGGTTCACAAATTCGGTTCGATGTGTGAGGGAGATAGTTAAGATTTTTAGGCGACACTACACTGGAGCCTATAATACCTTCTCACGAGTTTCGATTGATGTTCAGAACATATGGTTCGATCTATAGAGTGTGACTTCGATATATTACATTTAATTTAACTTTTTATTATAATGATAAACAATTTATGTTGTTGTTAATATGTTTTATTTATTATAATTGGCTGTAATAGCTACTATGATTTTGCAGTCTTTCTTCCGTTGGTGCCCCGACCATACTGCACGGATCTGGGCTAATTGGGAGAAGAAATGTAAGGCTAGAATTTTGGACATTTTGTTGAAAGCTAGAAAGAAGCATAGGGGTAGTTGTCCTAAATGGATCTCCCCAGACCATTGGACTGCTTTATCAAAGCATTAGGGGCCTGATAGGTGGCAACATATCTCTTCTGCTACTAAGCGGAGCAAATCCACTGGTGAGGCATCATACACAAAAGGATCCATTTCATTTAATGAGCATGAAGAGGGGATGGTAAGTATAAACATTGTTTATTCTGTTAGATAGACCCGTTATCTTACACTTATATGATATAAAAATCAACATTTATTAATTTTTGGTACAATGATGGCGGAGACAGTTAGCTCCCAACTTTAGTTATATCGTGCTCTTTAGATGCACCCACATGTTTCAAGATGGGCTGAGGAAGGGCCAATATGTCAGTGATCGGTCACGACATATGCTGGTAAGAATACACAATTTTATATGTTTCAACTTTAATATTATTTATGTTTTGATCATTAATTTTAAATATGTTATATGTATTTCCTTATTTTCATTTCGACAAGATAGTGTCACTGCTATTATTGAGTTTCATACGTAGTCAAGTTCTCAAATAGATTCTACAAGTACAGTTGCTCCAAGTAGGGTGCTCGACGAGAAGACACTATTCATCAAGGTTGACGATAGAGTGTGCAAGAAAGAGCAAGTATATAGATTGGGCTCCAAGTCTTTGAGGGTGAGACGGAGGTTGCAGTAGCTTAATATATTTGAGTAATCAACTTCTTCTGCCTTGTTTAATGTGAGCCAGTTGCAGAGAGAGTTATATATAGAGAGGAAGAGGCGGGAAAGGGTTGAGAATCAAGTACAGATATATCAGAGTCATACCCAAAGCTTAATTGAGTACCTGACGCTTATGTCTCAGAACTTGAATCTACCTCCGCCACCGCCGATGGTAGCTATTCAGGAATACAATACTGAGGTTGCTGAAGATAAGGAAGACTTTGTCATTAGTTCTCTAGATTTATGTTTTAATCATCGGCCAGTTATTTCCGATCTACCCCCGCCCCCTCTGTCGGCTCCAGCATCTGCACCGATTGCTGCTTCATAGTTAGGACATTTTTGGACTATATTTCTATGTTTTATTTATATTTTTTATTATCATATTTATTAATTATACTATATGATTGGCTTTTTTATTTAAATGATCATTGGCATTACTTTGGCAGGTGAATTTTCTCCTCATACAAGAAATTTTTAAAAATATATCAAAAATATTTTAAAATTATAATTCATTAGTGAGGAATTTGAGGTGGATTAGCATTTGTACATTAAAAAAAAAAAAAACCATTGCTAATCCCTCTCTAACAGTGAGCAATTAGCAACAGACAGAAATCTAATATGACGCTATTTTGAGAAGGAAATTTCCATAGCTAATACTACGATTAGAGATGGAAATTTTAGAACAATTAATTAAAAGAAAATTTCTGTAGCTAATCCCTTGCTAATTTGCGAAGGATTAGACGCATAATATTCCCTTCCTAATCATCCACTAATTAGGGATGGATTAGTTATGGACATTTTACATTCTAATTAATGTTGAAATTATTCATCACTAATCACTTGCTATTTAGCGAGCTATCTGTGATGGATTATAAAAATCCCTCGTAGATCCGTTGCAAAATCCTGGCTGAAGCGGATTGACTGTGAAAAAATTCCCTCACAAATATTTGCCTTGGCGATGAAGAATTTAGCGAGGGATATTTACCTCACTAATCCGTCACTAATTCTGCTTAGCGATGGATTAGCGAGGGAATTGTCCCTCGCTAAATTTAACATTTGTTGTAGTGTTAGCATGATGATTCAGTTTTCTTGATAGAGAAATTAGGGAGACTGATTGAGGGAATAAAGAAGGAAATTTCAGATTTTGACGAGTGATTGGGATTGTGGATTTTGGCCACGATGCTGAAGGAAGAAGGAGATGGCAAAAAGAAGAAGAAGGGAGTGGACTAATTTTGGCGTTGCTGATAATGAAATAGCCAAATGGCCTTGGTTTATTTGTTGCCTTTGATTTGGGAGAGTAAAGATGAGAAAAGAGTAGGTTGAACTAATTTGTTTGTGTTGGAAATCAACAAGGCTGAATGGCCTTTGTGGGGGTGCAGCACGACTGAAGTATTTGAGAGTTGAGAAGGAAGAGTTTTGGAGTTTTCTTATGTAAAGAAGTGCTGCATGTGTTTGTTTGAGAAAGGACAAAACCAAACGGCTTTTCTACCCATGCTATCTCAATTTGTGCTGAATAAAGGGCCCAAAATCTTCTTGTTGTTTGCTTTGTGTATTTTGGATAGAATACGTAAAGGAAAGGAATGGTGATTGGTAGAATTTTTAAGAAGGATATGTATGGTATTTTCCATAGTTGAAAAAGGTAAGAGGATTATCTTGCTTGATAACTGAAGAAATTTCCCTTCCTTGTTCTTTTCACAATTCTCGGTCTGAACTACTATGGAAATAGTGTGGCTATACACAATGCTTGGCTAACCAAAATTAAGAGGTCAATTAGCCCATAAATTGGCTGATTTAGTTAGTAAAAGAATGGAGGAGATTTTGAACATTCAAAATTCGGATAACTATAGGTTAAGAGGGAAATAAATTCAGCTATGGCAAGCAGCATTCCCTACAAATCCTTGCTACCATTTTTTAGTTAAGGAATAAGATTCTCATTGATATAATAGGCTACTATGTTGGGAAAAAGGAAAATATCATACTTGTGCCATTCCTAATCTTCGATCAACATAGAAGGGAATAAATTCGCAGCTTTGGAAGTGAAATAATGCTCCACAAATTTTATTACCAAACTAATAATATGAGATTAAAGAAATGTGGTGAAGGGTTCAACTAGTTATGGTATGTAACATACCCAGCTTCCTTTTTTGTTAATTGTTAGATTTTGCAAGGCTATCCGTCTGGAATATATATATATATATATATATAGAGAGAGAGAGAGAGGGAGAGAGAGAAAGGATGTATACATATTAAGGAAGAAGAAAGGCAAGGTAGTAATAAAATGCTTTGTTCAACCACCATATGTACAAGAAGGGAGATTATTTTGGAAGGTTAGAAAGACAAGTAATAAGAATATATTAAGAAGGGTAAATAGAATCAATTCTTGGAGAATATCATTCTAGTTCAAAACGGAAAGTGGTGGCTAGAAATATTAATGGAAAGGAGTCTATAAATAATTCTAAGAATATTGTCCTATGTAAGACTACAAATAAGTATAATCTAATTACCAAATCAAAGTATGTAAAATATGAAAATTTTAGGGGAATAAGGAAATAGGATTATTTTGGAGGTGTGATGAATTTGGAATAAAATCCCCATCAAATAATTCCTTCTTAAATCAAGATTTTCCAAAGATAGAAATGGCAACTAGACCGTAGTGAGTCCACCATGGAGGGAAAAAGGAAAAAAGAAAAAAAAAATAAAGGATATCCAAGCAAGAATTAACATCTAGACCCTTAACTACTTCCTTAAAATTCCAACACTCCTACCATTAGACCATAATACACTTGTGTTATAATTTTTCAACAAACTCTTCATGTCCAAAACCCCTTTCCTCAATTTTTCCCCTAAAGCAAAATTAAACTATACAATAACCCCCAACATGCACACAAATTTTAAGGCAACTTAGATTCTTAGTTATATCAAGAAACACATATAAGCATAAAATTATGTTGGCATATAAATAATGTAATGCATGTCTCCATACTACTCAAGATAACTTAGGGTAGAGTTTTACATTAGAAGTCCAAAGGCATGAAAAACTTAAGATTGGGAGCTTACTATGTTTTATCATTCAAACTATCTCTTGTTTCCGATTGTACTTGGTTTTTATGTTTTATGTTCAAGATAATAAAGATTCTATCTTGTTTTTAGGTTGTGTTTTGTTATTGATTTTGATACTTCTAGATTCATATGTTAAAGATCACATATTTGATATTGTTAAGATTGCCTCCTGAGTATTTATGCTATTCTATCTTCTTTTTCTTATATCAATTGTGTAGAGTTTCTTGTGTTTAGCTAACATATGTAACTTTCTTGATTGAATTGCTAAGTTGATTGATTGTTTAATTAATTAGCCAAGTAGCATCTATTAGTCTTGATTAGGTTGCATATTTTTGGACTTGATTAGAATTGATAGGGAATTGTATGGTTGAAGTTGTGTATATTTGCATGTTTTTGGAGTATATGCTAACTTGATGTTGATGATATCTTAATGTGAGTATCAATCTTATTTTCAATAAATGCCAATTGATTAATTGAAATATTAATGTCTTTAAGAAAAGGCTAATCAACTTGGATTAGATTAAGAATAAGGTTGGGGATTGGTTAGGGGTGTTTGACAAAGATTAATCCATTTTTACATGGATATGAATTCTAGACTCTGCATAAATTCTAAAATCAACAATTCAAAGTAATCCAATCAATGATAAATTCCCTAATTGCTTTCATGACATAGGCCTCAGAACTTGGTAACTTCTTAATTGATCTTGGAGTTTCCATTTTTACATGGTTCCTATATTGATTCTTTATTTCATAATTTGATTAGGTTAGTTTATTTAGTTTCCTGGTTTGATCTTCCCTATTTACATTATGTTTTAAGACATGATAAGATTCATTTAAGTTAATTGTTAACAAGAGTTATTCATGAGATTAAGATAAGAAGTAAATATAAGAGTATACTTCTCTTAAGTTCCTTGTGAGTACATGATGACTGCATTTGAATGACTCTATTTTGAATATCGGGATTCTTCTACAACAAAAAAGTGAGTGTGTGAAAAAAATATATATATGAAAGGGGCTGATACAATGAGATGGATTGAAACCCACTCACTTGAGGCTATAAATCCTAAGAAAATTTTTTAGTTCAAAAGCAAAGAAAACAATTGCTTGCAAAATTTTACTTTGCTACCTAATTTATAGTAGTTAAGACAAGTACAGAATGCAAAGACTTGAATTTGTTATTTATTCCTAACTTATTTAATTTGCATTGCTTATATGCTTTGATCAAAGAAGGGAGTGGAATGCATTGAATGGATATGAAGTTCTTTAAACTAACTTCAATGGCTTAGATATATTTGATCTAATATGTAAGTTTATCTCAAGTCATCTTGATTAAATAGGTGTTATGTTGTTTTTGTTGGAATGTATGCTTAAAATGTACTACATGTCTCTGTATTTTAGAAATTAATAAAACATTTCATTCGTTAGTGGTTGTTTTTTACATATACTTACACATTAAAGGTCTAAGTGTGTTAGAAAGTGATCTATGCGATTGGGTCTTGATTTCATAGTAATGTGTAGATTATGAGCTACTAAAATATAAGCAAAAATTGTTCTTCACTGATTGATAAAATTGGATACCTTATCAAGGTTTAGATTATTACACAATGGTTTCTAAATAGGAAATTTTTTATATTTAACTAAGTGAGTAGTCCTCTCAAACTAATATTGTAAGTGTATTTGGAATATATAGAATTGGACTATGCAATAATAATCTTTATAAAAGTATTACAATAAATAAAGATTGTTTATCCCAGCTACTGCATAGACGAGTACCCTAATAGTTAAGCATAAATTGGTGGTCTAGTGAAGTTGGACTTGTGCACTTTGATTTTTGATGGCTGAGGTCTTATCATAAGGCCAATAACCTTCTACGTTGAATGTATGACTCTAGTTAATTAAGACATACTTATATAATAGAGTTTTTGTGCTTCATTTTTTGAAGATGTTACCCCCTTGTGATTGTCTGGGTTAATCTAAATAATCCCAGCACCTTGAAAAATGTAACTAAGTATTATGCTTTGGATAGCTCCCTGATATAAGTGAGTACATCTGGAAGTTATAGATTATTGGAGTAGTTATCAAATGATGGAAGCTATCATTGAGAAAAGTGTTAGTACAATTTGTTTATCTCAATTATGGGTGTTGCGTAGAAATGGTATTTTCATGATTACACCAATAGGTTGAATGCACTACACTTGCAATATTATTCTTAGGATCAATATTTTCATATGGTGATAAACAGAATATTGTAAAATGATAAAATATATTTTTTTTAGCAAAGGTTTGTTGGTCATGTTAGTAGCCAAGTATAATATGTCTTTTGCTACCTAAAGTAACTCAAGTAACCTTAGTAAATTTATTTACTATATGGGCTTAATGGATGAAAATAATATTGGAAATATTATTCTAGGAGTCCAATAATTATTTATTTGGGCTAGAATAATTTATTGGACTAGTTTAATTAAATTAATTTATCAACTAATTATCTTAGGTAATTTTATATTGGACCCAAATGGATCAATTAATTAATATAGGAGTTATTTAACTAGTCATGGGCTAATTGGTAAAACCCCGGCCCACTAGGGTTAATGAGGCAGCAAAAGGTTTTTAGAACCCCTGCGTGCCGCCACCTATAGAACGAAAAAAGACATGAGGGAATAAACAAAAATAATAAGGCGGTGGTTGGTTTCGAAAAAATGAATCAGAAAGCTTGGTTTTTAGTAATGCATGCTACTATGAATACATATTCACGAAGGAAACAAAAATTTATATAGTTTTTGGTTTTTTCATATAGCCTCCGTTTTTCCTTGTTCTATTTTTCATGGGATCATTTTTCTTTGATCAAAGGCTCTTCCAATTCTTTTTTCATATTATTTGTCCTAACTATACTGTCACTGGTAGTAATCCATAAGAGGTTCACGAATACTTTGGGAGGATAAGAGCTAACAAATGTGATACGTTTTAGGTACAAAGGAGCTGACGATTAGCTAGAATTCCCTTGGTACAAGCGAACATTCCAATACAGGAAGCTCTGTCAAACCCAAATCCTATGTTAGTTATTCAACCTAGGCATACTAAAAGTAAGTATTCCAAGACTTTAGCTCCGAAAAAAATTTAAATTTGCAATCTTCTACTATGTTTTTATTTTTCAATAGTCCTTCAAGTGTTATCAGAGCCATGGTTATAATCTAGAAGCATGCTAGCATTAATAACCAGAAACGGTGGTTCTTTTACTAATGAAAATATAATCTTTGTGATTCTATGAATCCCTCATGGTTTTTGATATAGGTAGATGTTATGTATGTCTCGTGCATGAAGGCATAGACACATGTAATTTATTGTTAATCCCTTTTTGTAGAATTCGTGTATATCTCATTTTGAAAGGCATTGGTGGTTAGGCTTAAATTTAAAATCAATCTACTGTATTATTGTAACATTATTTGTGCCGGATCAAATAGAGAAAAATCCCTAAAGAGATACAAGAAGAAGTTCAGAAATCACAGCAGTTGAACAAAGCCAAGCCACAACCAGCTTACCTTCAAGCCGTGGCTGGCTAGCCTTCAAGCCGCGGCTGCCTTGGAGGTTTTCCGTCACAAGCCACAACTGGATGATGGAGAACTTTAGCCGAATTGGGGTTTTTCAAGCCGTGGACAGCTTTCTTTCAAACTGCGGCCAGTTTGCAGTTTTGCAAGCTGCAACTAATTTACCTAAAACTGTGGCAGACTTGAAGATTTTTTATCTCACAACCCGCAGCCCATTTTGGGAAGGCAGGCTCAAATTGCACTGATGATGATCGATTCTATTTGTGCATCCTAAAGGCAATTAGTTTTTTCAAATTTCCTTGTAATTTTTTTCTTTTAGGACCTATATCACACAAGGTTATCTTTTTGAAAATTAGTTAAGTGAAAGAGGAACCACCTTAGAATTAAACAAGATAATTTTAATTTTATTATGATTATATTTAATCCATTATTTGGTTACATAAGAATTAAAGGATATAAATAGCATGTAAAAGTTTATTTTTGGAAGCATGGCTATTTATTTAATTTTGTGATCAAATGCACAAGGCTTTTGAAAATTTAATTTTTTCTCTAAATAAAACAATTAAGAAAAACATTTTAAAAGGAAACAAGGAAATTTAAAATAAAATTTGTGATTTATTCTTCCAAAGGGTATTATCCTTGATATGGAGAATATTTTGAATTTCAGTATTTTAAATTTAGCTCTTAGAAAATGGTTTTAACTTAAATAGTAAAAAAATAAAATTTAAGGTTTACTCTCTTAAATGATTTTATCCTTGACATTGAGAATAATAGTTGAATTTTTAGAATTTTACTAAAGTTAATGAAAATAAAATATTTTAAAGAGCATTTTTTTTTCTCAAAAACCTATTTTTCTCAAAAGATTAAGTGGAAGAAGGGTTTCAACGCTCTTATGGCTTCCATCACAGATTCCTATTAGAGATTGCGGTTATCCTTGTGTCATTCTGAATATGACCCATTATAAGATAGATTTTTACAGAGAATCTAAAACTAATGGAGGAATTATAATTAAAGCCATAGATATATGATAGTATTGACCAACCTATATTGGAGGTATTAACATAAGATTATCCGTAGGTAATATGAGTAGGCCCCTATTGATGGCACTATCTCCAGATCATTAACTACTAAGGAAGTTTAGTTTGTGATGGTTATATGCTTAACCATCCTACGAAGCCCTATCAATATTTCTAAGAGCCAAAATTTTTCGTATTTTTGATAATATTTTTAATTGGTTAACCATATCCTAGATATAATAAGATGTTTTGAATGTGCATTTCTTATATATATATATATATATATATACAAAATAAACATTTATCTGAATGAAGTTTTTTTTTCAATCAATAGAAATGCCTGGTTTAAGTCCTTTGTCCATTATTCTAATGGAGAATAAGTTAACTTGACCTAAATATATGGACTGGAAAAGGAATCCGAACATAGTACTTACTACCGAGGAGTACAAGTATGTTTTGATCGACCCTGTCCTGAAATTGGGGAGGATTCCATAGACCAAGATCATGAGGCTGAGAAGGTATAAAGAAAAGTTGATGAGATAGCTAGATGTTATATATTGGCTTCCATGTCTAATGTTCTTCAGTCTAAGCACGAGAACATACCTACTGGGTATGATACGATATATTATTGTGTATCATGTTTGCTGATAAGAGCTAGTCTACAAAGTAGGAAACTCTTAGAGTAATCATGAATACTATGATGGCTAAGGAAGTATTAGTTTGTAACTATTTGCTCAAGATGTAATTTCGAGAAGGTCGAGGTCCTAAAGGCAACAATTGATCCCGAAAGCCAAATTGACATGGATCTTGACACTTTACTAGATTCATACTCTCAGTTCAAGTGAAACTATAATATGAACAAATTGAGAATGTCTTTGACGAAGTTAATGAAAAAACTTTAGGCTACTGAGAAAATCATGAAGCCGTTGTCAAAGGTTTTTGTTACTCATTCTAGTTTATTTTCTAGAACTAGGGCCCAGCCAAAGTTGTTTAAGAAGAAGAAGGCCTATAATAACACAAAAGCCCAACCCAAAGGATCCAAGCTTGGTCCATCTAAGCCCAATGTAAAATCCAAAGGCAAGTGTTTCAAGTGTGGCAAACAGGGAAACATTAAAAAAGATTGTTAGGACTTCTTGGCAATTCCTCTTTAGGTATTGCTCTTTACTTAGAGTCTAATTTGATTAATGGGTTATCATCCACTTATATTGTTGATTTCGGAGCCACCAATCATATCTATAATTTCTTGCAGGGATTTAGCAAGATAAGGCTACTCAGTAAAGAAGAGCATAGATTTAGAGTGGCCAACATGGCACAAGTTGTTAGTGTTATGCCCTAGAGGCAATCACCTATATTTTGTATATTGCATATTTATTTAATATAACTAGGCATTCTTTATCTTTCAGTTTATTTTATTTATAATTTTGTGTGAATATAACTATTAGATAAAGTCTCAAGTGCAACATTGTATTAAGAAATTCATGATAGAGATAATGATGTGAGGCTCCTACTACATTGGATAGTGTTTGTACTTAAATTATCTCTAGTCATAATATTAATGAGATAAGACATCATTAATGTATTAATACTAGCATGTATTATGCTTCTTGATTTGATCAGGCGGTGGTTCTTATATCCGTGAGTATTATGATACTCAAAGTGAACAAGTGGATACTTGTTACTAGAACAAGTACATTGGATAATCTAGCTATGAGATAATCGCATAGATTACTATTTAGTGTCATTTATAGAATCATAGCAAATGCTCAAGTATTCATAGACTTGTGGTCTCTAAGTTACTTTGTTTGCTAAGCATTATGCTTTGATTCCAATCTCTAGAGTTCTAACAAGAGCACCTTTGGGATGGATATTGGATACAATGTGAAGTAAATGAAAGTAGTTGAGAGGATTAGTAAAGAATTCACCACTCCTAATAGTAGGAGTGAATATCTCAAGGCTACTTGTAGGAATCACTACTCGAGAAGCCCTTGGCCAATGCGACTATGTATTATAAATAGTTGCAATTGATGCACATGATGAGTAATGAATTCTAGGAACAAGTACTAAAATATTCTGGCCAAAATTAATTAATAATTCTAGAAGGAGTTGGCACAAATTCCATACTCTAAACCGAATGAGATACTGTTTGCTGAAATGAGTTTATCGCACTGATGTTTGCTATTAAAAGTTTCATGTCAAGTCACATTACTTTCTAGACTTTTGGGTGGCCATGATATATTGCTATATACCAGTCATGATCTACCAAATATGAATTTATTAATTAGATAATTAATAAAATAATCATAATTAAAATTAATAGGTTAATTCTATTAATCCTAAAGATATTTGGATTAATTCATTTTTTACTGACAATAGACCATGAAACCTAATAGGTTACACATTATAGAGGATTAAGAACTCAAGATGTTATTTGATAATATTATAGGGTTAATTATGAGAAGAAGAAGTTTTCTATGGTCAAATTATAATTAGTTATAATTTATAGGCCAAATTATAATTATGAAATCTTAGGGGTTCTAATTATAATCAAAGGATTCCTTTTTATTTAGGAATCTAAAATCACGCATGCATATATGATATAAATGCTATAGTTTTGGAAGAGTTGTTGTTTTTCACAAAAATATAAAACTGCTCTCTGTGTGTTCTTCTTTTTCTTCTTCTCTAGAAAACCCTAGCCACGTCATATACCTCTTACAAGCACCAGAGTTAGGTGGCTATTGAATTATTTCCTTGCGTGGATTACTGCTTGAGGGAATCCTATTCTTGGATTTCAGTGGCTTGAACGGGACTATGTTTGATTGTGATCAAACATGTCGATTTAGTTCATTTTGTTGGATAGCGCTGCACCTCGTGAAAATTTTGAATTGCAGAGATGACAACAGAAGGTATTATTCTTCCTTTTCTTTGATCCATTCTTCACGTATATATTGATCCTGGGAATTGTTTCTCGTTTCTCTACCCCTGTTTTATGTCTATGCATGCGTGAGAAACTAACACAAGTGTGGGCCAAAGCAGAGGAAGATTTGGAACCTTTATTTGATTGTAATAGGATTTTTGTTTTGAAAGATATTTTATATGTTTTTAGTTTTAAATAGAACTTGATTTCAGTTTTAAGATTGATTAATCAAGGATATTCTTTTTTTTTTTCTATTTTGGTATTTCAATCAGTAAAAATGAAAAAATTATTTATTCTGGAAACTTGTATGGCAATCTTTTCTATATTAATTCTATTGGTTGTCAAATAAATAATACTCAGGTAGAACTTAATAATAAGAAAAGAAAATCCACATCAAATAAATCATTTACGGCAGCTTAAGATTGTGACGCATAAATGTTAATTGGATTCAGAAGATAATCCAGAGGTCCTTGGACTAATTAAAATTGAAGGAATGGCCTTAGTGTAACTCTTGTCATATGGGTAAAATGACCAAAATCTCCTTTTCAAAAGACGAAAAAGGCTAAAGAAATATTGGAGTCAGTTTGTAGCGATGTTTGTGGTCCTATATCTACAATTAAACATTCCTCCAATTCATAACCTTCTGCAAGAGGAGTTTATGAATACATTATCACGTTCACGGATGATCACACACGTTTTGGTTACATTTGCTTGACACTACAAATAAAAGGAGCTATTTTGCTTGAGTGCTTGTCGACACAAAAGAGTACCCAGCGAATGCGAAATGGTTTTTGTGTCTGCTATGTGACAGAAATTAGGGCATCACAACATTAGGCATCGCAAATAGTTAGTGTCCGGATTTACTGGTGGCAAATTCTATTTGCTACGCAATTAAACCTTTTTGCAGCGTTATTTTTCTGACACAAAAAGTAATATAAATGACCATTTTTATAAAAATAAAAATAATTGTTTAACGACGCAATTAATGATGCAAAAAATTTTGTGCATCTAAGTGTTTGGTCACAAACATGATTCATCAGTGGCAAATACAATTTGCAACGTGATTAATTGGTTTTGCATCATTAATTTTATGACGAGAACGACCAAGTATTATAACACCTTTGTTTTCCGACATAATTACAGATGCAATAAAGCTTTTGCATCTACTAATGTTGTTGCAAACATGAATCTTTGGTGGCAAATACTATTTGCAATGCACTTAAACATGTTTGCAGCATTATTTTCTGACGAGACTGACCAACTATTATAACACCTTTATTTTTTTTATGCAATTAGGGATGCCAAAATTTTTTTGCATCTAATAATTTCTGTCGTAAGTAATAATTATCAATCACAAATATTAAAGAGATAATTTGTTTGCGTCTATGATTCTTGTCAACAATTATTTTTTTATTTTTAAAATAAATTAATAATTAAAGTCCTTTTTATTTTTTATGCACACAAAAATATGAATTTTTATTTTTATTTAACTTTTGACGTAAATAAAATATTTTTTGTGCAAACAAAATATGAATATTTATTCCCCCCCCCCTGAGTCTTTTTTATTTCATCAAAAATAATAAAATACCACGAGAAAAATTAATTTATAAATTAATTTTAATTTCAAACAACTCATTACTATTGAAAAAAGTAAAATTAAACAACACAAAAAAAACTCAAACTAAAACAATTAAAAACGTCAAGTATTTTTATAGCTATGCAAAAAAAATTAAAATAGACAAACATGATAATTAAAAGTCTAAGTATGAAACCTTTCAAGTATTTTTAGATCCTTGCTATAATAAAAAACTGTAAAATATGAATGTATATTGTGTATATAAAATAAACATTCTTTCTAATAACTAAACTAGGACTCATGACTAGGGGATTGTAATTGTCCATCTGTTGGTGAGAACTGCCCATGGTGTGCATTAGATGTCTCGTGAATCTTTATCAAATATGTAACCAAAAAAAATGTGTTATTCAAATGAAAGCGAGCAAAGTACGGATTGAAAAAAACTAATATAAAGTTTAGCTAGAAAAATAGATATAATCATGATATATTAGATAGAATGAGATCGTAAATGCACTTATGATTCAGAAATTCAATCATGCCATTTCCTGATTACAATCAATATTTGCATAAAGAAATGCTCATATGGATGGATTCAATAATGGGCATCACAAATACAAAGAATGTCCTATAAAATCTACAAGACTAAGGTGGGCTATTATTTTTGTTGCATATTGCATTTCCGATGATGAATGGAATAAACCATTACAGTTGAAGTGAACTTGTTCTTTTCTTAATTGCCAATTATTTGCAGATACAACTAGTTGTTATCAAACTTAACTAGGCAACCTTATCAAAGTAGCTAACAACTCATTATGTTCACCAAAAAATAGTATGTCTAAGAAACAAAAGAAGCCAAGGCTTAAATAGACTTTATGCCATCAAACTTCAAAGTAGTAGCATAGACAAAGAGCAACATTATTTCAACAACTTTTAAACATTATGTGGAACCCAAGTTATAGATCCTTATAAAAAATGATACACAAGAATAGTAGAACAAATTCTAGCAAAATTTATTCTTTGAACCAAAGAAAATCCATCCTCAACTCAAAGCCAATTAGTGCCAACTGCTCAAATTATCAAAAGTGCCCAAGTAATCCATCCAACATTTTTTGGGGAAAGGGAATAACGTTAGCAGAAAAACAAGTCAAGCAACCAATTACTCTTGTCATATTGATTCAGCAGTTTATAATGGTTCATGTTCTGTATCAAACTAGTATACTTGAATTTGTGATCTCAACAAGAAGTCAGAGGAAAGGCCTACCTTTGGTGTGTTAAAGACAAACATCGGTGGACAAATCGAGAAACAAATAAACTAATGTTTTATCCCAAAAGTCAACAATACTTAACCACCATTCAAATCGCATTACCATAGAATATGGATAACAGTAGAAACTTGGAAACATAAGGCAAAAAATCAATAAAATTATCTTCAAATGTCAACTTATGAAATTATTTATTCTCGCATAAATGAAACTTATTTAAAAGTTAGAAAATAAGTAAGTGTGCACACAAAGAGTTGAGGAAATTGATAAATATCAAAAGTTCCTTTCCATATTATAGGCATCCATATATCCTTCCATTCCACAATTCTAGCAAAGAAAAATAGAAAAGGAGAACACAAAAAATATACTACCACAAGATTATCTTTTGATCTTCCCTAGCAATATTAAGTGCACATAAAAAATATAACATCTTCAAAGATTGGTCTAGAAGAAAAGTATGATATGAAGTTTCCTATCTTTCATGGCGAAACCTAAGCGTATCATATTACAATTAACCAATCCAAAAACAAGAGACATTTTCCAAGTAAAAAGACTTGAGCTATTAGCAAAAATTGAACACATCCTTTCTTCTTCACAAAACACCCAAAGAAATTGAACACATCCTCTCTTCTTTGTTATATATTAGCTCCCTCTATTCAGCTAAACTCACTGTAGTAGTATTTCAGAAAAGAAATTGCATCTCTACTACTAAAATGTCTCTTACTTTCTATTAAGGAAATTGTATGCAATAACAACTCATGCAGATTCATAATGGAAACTGAAAGCACACTGATATTCAATTTAAAAAAAAAAATGGAAACGGTTCAAAAACTGGAAACTAAAAGAATACTGAGGTTGGATGAGGTTCTTAAATGAGTAGGAGCAAATGTTTGAAATTTTACATGTAAAATAAAGTAAAGCATATTTGAAGATCCTCATCAAACATCAAACATCAACTGAAATAGACCATATGCATAGAATCAGCTTGATAAGAACCATACGCATAGAATCAGCTTGAAAAGAACCATATGCCATATTCAGTTCATTATTATTTTAGTTCCTGGACTAGTAAGGTGACAAAGTAGGATAACAAGGCTTCATGGTGCTGATTTTGTTCTTTACATTTCCAAGTTCAAAAGCATCTTTGTTATGCTTTGCAGTGATAGATTCTACTTATTTTTCTTCACAGCTTAACAAAATTCATACTGGAAACTTTATCCTTAATGCAATCCATTATGCAAAGTCCAATTATTCTGAAGACGAAGTAGTGAAAAAGCCAATCAGTGCCATCATTTTAACAACCTTAAAACATTATGTGTCACCTAAGTTATAGATGCTAATCAGAAATGATGCACAAGAACAGAAGGCTTTTATTCTTTCACGATCAAGTTAACCAGAAATGATGCACATGAACACGAGTTGACCCCTAATAAGATGTGGCATTCTGTACTTGATCTGTATGATATTTGGTACCTTATTGGGTTTAGAAGCTATCTAACATTAACCAAGGAAAAAAAGACAGGCTAAAGAAACATGAATATATGACTGTCGTACTTGTTTTAGTCTCACATACAGGTAGGCACATGGATTCTGGAAATGCAGCTAGTTCACACTTATACTGAAATGAGTTATTAACATAACAAGATGGGCCAACTCGTTGGCCTATACTCATGCCGAAAACAACAAAATTTATACCTACTTTTAGGAGAAGAAATCAAAGGAAATTTATTGTATTCACATTGTTGAAACTTAATGTGGGTTTCATTCTCATTTACAATGAGCACTGCTTTGTGTGCTATTGCAAAAAAAATAATAATAAAAAAGGAAAGAAACAAAACAAAGCTGCAGCATCTAGAGTTTATGTATTCCTTTCTTTCTTTTTTTTTTGTTTTCCTTCCATTTAACATACAAGCTTCATAGATATGGATATGCATAAAGCAGACATATCATCTTTATTTTTAATTGTTTTGAAGTAGCAGTTGTACCACTCTTAGCGAGCTCTAAATATTCAATAGGTACTAGCCCAAAATGCTCAAATTATAAAAAATGCCCAAGTAATCCATCCAGCATGTTTTAGGGAAAGAGAAAAAGGTTAGGAGAAAAATAAGTGAAGCAGTATTTTTCAAGTGAAGTTGATGCATTTGAAGTTTTAGATGTGTTCAGCCAATTACTCTTGCCATATATTAGCTCCCTCTGTTCACCTAAACTCACTCCAATAGTATTTCAGAAAAGAAATTGCATCTCTACTGCTACAATGTCTCTTACTTTCTATGCAGGAAATTGTATCCAGTGACAACTCATAGTAGAGAAAGCAGATTCATAATAGAAACTAAAAGCACACTGATATTCAATTAGTACGGATAGCACATCGCAGAGCACATTGCAGAGCAATTATTAACCTAACAAGAATAGGAGAAGGAAATTTTGAATGGGTTCTTAAATGACTAGGTGCAAAAGTTTGAATAAAATAAACTAAAGAATATCTGAACATTCTCATCAAACATCAAACATCAGCTGAAAATGACTAATCAAACATCGGCAAATACTAGTAAAAGATTCCCCCCTTTGAAGTCACATAGAAACCATAGCTCTCTCGACCTAGTCATGTATAATATGTAATCTTCTCATATGGCTTATAGTAATGCATATATGTTAAATACTTACATTCATATTAATACTTGGTGTTTCTCATGAAGATTGATCCCCCTAGCCTCCGCCATTGCCATTTAAGAAACTATTCATTGCTGTTGTAACCTCAGCTCTTGCCTCTTCTCTTGCTTCAGCTCGAATTTGTTGTTTTAACCTTTTAACAAGTTTGTCAAGAACATCTAGTGGAATGTTTTCTAAATTAAAAAACGATGGGGTAGAAGCTGGTTGGTTTTGAGGATTACTTCTTTAAACTACACAATGTACATGACCATTGGAATCAACTCCAATAATGCTTTCAAGCAACTTTTCTTTGAATTCCTCTGTGCGTTCAGTCTCAAGCACTTATGCAATGCCATTTCATGGAATGCGGGTCCTAAGGAATAGATCTAGTCTAGATGGTTCATTTCCAGTAGAATGCATCTACACAAAAGTCATACATCAATATATATTTATATATACATTAGGAGAGTATTTATGTTTTTGAAGTTGCTTACCTCCTCAATGATTGTACCAAATTCAGTCCTACCAGTTCTTTGTGAAAACTTCGAATTTGCTTTGTTTTTCTTGTTTTGTTGTGCTATTTCCTTCATTATATGACAATGACTTTGTAAATATAAAATATTGCAGCATGTGAAACAAGAAAAACATAAATTAGTGGAATAAACAAATGTGTACAGTTTGAAAGAAAAAGAATAAAGTTGATGGCATAAAATAATAGAATTCAAATAATACCTCCACTTCTGGATCCTTCCCATAAGCAACAAGTGTTTTCCATTGTTCAGGATCGACACATTCATCTAGGCAGTGTAAAAGAATCTCTACATTATCTTTATATGGCTCATAATGGTTGGCCTTCAATTTACTCCTAAATTCTTTCCACACCTTTCCCATCTTTTTCAGGACAATTTGTTTCATGCCCTTTTCAAGTGTGGTATTATCCTAGACAATGAAGATGGAACATTCAAAAGAGGTTATTGTATTAGTCCTTATGAATTTCACTTATTGATTGCATATTTCATCAAACAAACAACTTAGATA
This sequence comes from Voacanga thouarsii, assembly GCA_026120185.1. Taxonomy (NCBI): domain Eukaryota; kingdom Viridiplantae; phylum Streptophyta; class Magnoliopsida; order Gentianales; family Apocynaceae; genus Voacanga; species Voacanga thouarsii. The sequence goes on from JANUWF010000034.1 coordinate 81,769, forward strand.
AAATAATAGCAATACATTCCTGGATGTTTAAAGCTAATAGAAGCTACTTACCTTCACTTCCTCCCAAAGCTCATTTCTAACATGTTCAAGAATGTCTTTGAAACTAGGGTACGTTAAAGGGACTCTATATCCATTTTTTACTAGAATTCCAAATGCTGTAATTGCCTTATTCTTATATGCACCGACAATGGCACCAAATGCATTCACATGCATACGCAGCTTCACTCTTAGTACCCCATTCACTAGGTAAACGAGTGTGTCCTCAACTACTTTTTCCATCGTTTATATTTGTTGAATTTGTGCTTTGACCAAAACAAGATAAACTAATTAGTAAATGATAACTAAAGGAAAAAGAGTATATTTTGTACAGAAGTTTAAGATTTAAATGTTATAAATATTTCCATACCTGCATTCAAGTTTGGTTGACCACTAGGTGTAACACCCTACCTTCTTACTCCCAATTTGCTACTACATGTAATAGGATGAGAATTTATATCAACGGCTAGAACAAAAGTTGATCGGTGTATTGAGACGAATACTTTGGTGAAATAAAGTTTTGTCGAGACTTGGATGTAATTATTAGATTTGTTCTACCAGTACCCTAAATATTTGGAAGGCTATTAAGATTATTAAAATAAGAATGTTAGGGTACTTTAGAAAAAGAAATTGATCAATACAATGAGACGCACGTTTTGGTGCAAAACGTGCTACACGGGGTATCGATGGCATTTTCGTTATTTTGACCGCATTCATGACTTCGATCGCGAATTTGACCAAGTAGAGCGGGAATTGAAGAATTTAAGTGTTACCAATGGATTCAGTGGAATTTTTGGAGTTGGATAGTGAAATAAAATATTTTTCCATTATAGACCCGATTTTGGTCATTTCTGAAGAAAATAGAAAATTACGGTTGGAAATAGGATGTGTAGCTTCTTATGATTGGTGGATGAAAATAAGTGTCATTTAGTGATTGTTTAATGAAGAAAAGTGCTTCTATTTTATTGGTTAATGAGGTCAAGTGTTTCTATTTGATTGGTTGTGATAAGTTGAGATAATTTAGAGGGCCCACAAGAAATAAATAACAATGGCCCACAAGCATGAAAAGTTTGACCAAGTTGAACCACCTTTTTGACCTCATTTGACCAAGCTTAATTATGCTAATCTTGATTTGAGTAAGTTAATCGTGGTTGATTATGCATGGCCATGCAAGATTAGAAAATATCTATTAATTCTAGAAATTTCTACACTTCATCACCATATGGACCAATGAAAACTCACCAAGAGTTGATTCTATGAATGGTTACAAGAACATTCAAGCAAGAACTTTCTAAAGAATTCCACAGAAATCTTGAATATTCCAAAGAACACCTAAGTAGCTAAGTGGACTAATCAAGGGCTTCCAAATGTTAAGGCCATTTAATGCACCTTTGACTTGAAGACCATATTCTTCTATATATAGGCCATGAAGGCCAACTAAAATGGCTTTAGATAGCCAGAATTTTGGAGCAAACAATAGAGAAAAGAGAGAAGAAAAGAAAAGAAAAGGAAATAGAGAAGAAAGAGAGAGAGAAACTGGAAATAGAGAGAGAGAGAGAGAGAAAAGCAAAAAGATGCTTGGACTGTTCAGCCTCCAAACGCAGCAAAGAAAAGGTAAAGATCTACCTTACTTCAAGTAAAGTTATTATATAAAGCATGGAGATCATTTTGGTATATATATTGTGAGAAGTTTATGTGTGAATTATGGAAACTAGTTAGGTGAAGTTGTGTGAAAGCTGTCCTTGTGTGCAGAAAATTCTGGGAGGTTTTATGTTCAATAAATCTGTAACGTTTCTGGATTTGAACAAAGCAGGAATATATCATTGTATCTAAGGATCATAGAGATATTTTATAACAAGTTTGAGGTTAATCGGATTTACGAAGCAAAAGTTATGGTGAAAATAGTAAAAGGTGCCAAATCAGTAATGGGATTTTACTACTGGATCTTTGTGTTCAAAACTGAACAAAATGGAAAATAGAATTGGTACTCCATGAATTGGAACTTGTAAAGGAATGTCTTGAGGATATTTTTCAATTGGTTTTACGTCATTTGGATTTATGGATTAAAGGTTATTGGCAAAACAAGTTAGGCAGTCAAACTGGAAAATTGCAGAATGTTAAGGAAAGAATGAATAGTGAAACTAAGTCAAAACTACTGAGGCTGTTTTTGCCCAGGACCGTGATACTGGAACCAGTACACTAAAAACGGCCTCTACTGAATTAAATTTAAGACTCTTGTGGTCATTTTAGTATATCATGGAGTCAAATCGGAGCTGTAAATTGAAAGTTATGTATAAAACAAAATGGTGTGTCAAACCAGTGAAATTCCAAAAAGTAGTCCGAAAATGAATGGACTTAAGGGTGACTGCTTATGTGATTTTGGATAAATTAATTGGGCAAACATGAAGTGAATCCCTTGTTTATGAAGGGAGGAAAGATGTAGAAAAAGAAAAATGAAAGAATTGATCAAACGACAGAAAAACGACGCGAACGAAAGTTAAACGTTTTCCTTGACCGATGGCTAACCATTGGCCTCGTCGGCTAACCATCGGCCCCATCGGCTAAACGACGGTTGAACGTCGGCTAACCGTTGGGCACGTCGGCTACGTCGTCGACTATTTTTTGGCCAAAAATGATGTTTGATGTAGGTTTAGCGATAAACGGTCAACGGAACATCGAAAACGGTAGAAACGAAGGTTAAATGGCCATGAACGGAAATGATTGCTTAGGACATGAGGTGAGTCCATTGGATTTCTAAAACTCTTTTAAAGTTAGTGTGCATTGTTTTTCCATGAAATGCTATATTATTTACCGTTTGGAACATTTTATAGAAATATGTTTGGAAACATTGAATTTAATCCTCTTTTGAGATTAGAATTCTGGATTTCCTTAAATGAGTTCCTTTTTGGAATCGGGTATTTGGAAAATGTTCCAAATGTCCTTATTGGAATATTTTATGAAAACCTTTGGAACTCAGGTATTCGGTAAATGACCGAAATATCCTTATTGGAACTCTTATGAATATTTCTCAAATCGGGTAAGGGTAAAATGACCCGAATACCTTCGAAAAATCTTTTGGAAATCGGGTATTAGTAAAATGACATGAATACCCTTAGAAATAACTTTTGTGATCGAGTATGGAAAAAATGACCTGGTTACTCTTAGAAACACATTTTGATGTGTAAATTGAACCCTTTATCGGGTTTCATCATGATTTTGGAAAAGTATTGTTTTGCCCCAAAACCTATTTTGATATGAAAATTCTGTGAGATTAGATAAACCCTCTGGCCTAATCAGTCAGACAGGGTTGGTGATGTTGAGTACTCAGCAAGGGCTTTGATATTTGTTCTAGCTCTTGTTAGAGATAGACGACCCCAAGTAACTTGATCAGTTCTGGAGATTGTCTTACTCCAAATAGAGCGATAGGACATTGAGATGAGTCATCCTGGCTAGCCATTTTGAGCCTGGCAATTGCCTATTGATTGTGATGGTGGATTGTTCACTTGATACCGGGCGGGTACACTCGGTGTGTTCAATCCCTTGCCACCTCGATGGTGATTGACGTCAGGATTAGGACCATTGGCTTATGGTGGCAAGTAAAAGATCTCTAAGTGCAATGTGAGGTACATTTGTACACTGCTCACTATTCCGGCATGACATGGGTGACGTGCTGTAAGGTGCAGTCCCTGGCATAAGAGACCGTGCAGCCAAAGGCAAGGACTGCGGGACTTGTATACAAGCTGACCTTCTGTTGGAGAAGTGCCTGTGATTGGAAAAAAAAAATGCGGCAATGATTTAAAAGTTGAAACACCGTTTTCCAAAAAAAAAAATATTGAGTTCTGAATACACTCTTCATTAAAGAGTTTTGGATTCATTTCTAATATAGAAGTGATATGTTATTTCATAAAAGTTTTTTGTACTTTGCTTTTTAATAAAGCATTAGTACACACGGGACTCACTGAGTGATTTTCCACTCACACGTGTTTTTTACCTTACCCTTTTGTAGGATCCGGAGTTGAAAGGATCTAAGGATGATGAGACTTCGCTTCATCATGAAGTTCAAGATAAAGGAGGGGGAGGTGTGACCATGCAAAGACAAGGGCTGGTGATAAAGATGGATGAAACTAGACCAAAAAAGAGGCCTTCAGAGGATAGCCGGCGCCAGCTCCAAGCAACCAAACCGGCGCCGACTCCATTCTGTCCACAATGGCTGTGTTCGGGCAATTCAACTACCGAAGATAGAACACAGCCGGTGCCGGCTGTAATGTCCAAACCGGCGCCAGCTACACTCTGGACACCCGCC
>JANUWF010000035.1:0-29973 GCA_026120185.1 Voacanga thouarsii
CCTGAAAAAGTGTCATTTGGGACTTACATTTTGGATGCACTGTTGTCCGAAACATGAGCCCAAAACTCTAGAAAATCCGACAGTACGAAACTAGCCATTAACTAGCCGTTGCAGTCCTACTTTTCACTTCTATAAAAGCTTTCAAAAGTCATTATTGAAGTTGATTTTTGTGCTACCTTTCTCAAAAATGATCCTACACTTTAGGAAACAAAAATATCCCTTTTCATTGTGGTTCAAAGTGAAATCAAATTGCTTCAAACATAAAAAAGGTACCGGTGCTCAAACTATTCATATATGCTCAATCTGTGAGCTATTTTTGCATTTCATTCTGTGATTTGTTGTGTAACAAGATTGCGGTGTAAAATCCAGTTGAAGTGAGCCTTGTTTGGTGAATGTATCAAGGTTGTGGTGTAAAATCCAGTTGGGATGATCCTTGATTATATGTTTGAAGAGGTTAGGTGTAAAACCAAATGTGGTGATCCTCTTATGTAAGATTGGTGTAGCCTACCGCCGTTGATTTGGGAAAAAAGTTTTAGTGAATGTGTTAAAATCCTCAAGTAAGTACTTAAGGTAGTGGATATAGATCAGTTGAGGATCGGACCACTATAAATCCTTGTGTCTTCTCTTTTGCATTTCATTCTTATTTCACTGCTGCATTTTTACCAGTTATTAGATCAAAGAATTTTATCTCAATCTCTACATTTGTTGATCAGTTTTAAAGACTTTTATATTCCCAAGAAAGTCTGTATTTAATGCCTCAACTTCCCATTTTTAAAATAACCATCTTCTTGCCATTTAGTGGTGTTTTAAAAGATTCTTGTTTGCAATCCATCAGTTGCGAAACAATCTGTCATTGTGAACAAAAGCATTACACTCCTCATTGCACTCATTGTTTTAATCAAAGATTTTTATACAGTTGGGTAAAACTATTATTATTGCTTCATCTAGCCATCTTAACTATAAATCTTATTTCCAGTATTTAGTAGAGTTTTGAAAGTTCTTTGACTGAACATTCATGTCTGCATTTTTCTTTGAACTCACCCTTTGATTGGCCATTGCAAAAAAGACATAAAAAATTTTTCAAATCGCATTTGTTTTCCATAAACTTTATACATTCCCCCCTCTAAGGTTTATCAATGGCATCAGAGCATTGGTCTGCACTATTATCGGTTTAACAGCCTTGCAGGAAAAGATCCGAATGGCAAACACCTCGTCCTTACCATACATTTAAGGATCCTTAACAAATAGACCACCTTTGTTCAGTGGAAACAATTATACATTCTGCAAAAACAGAATGAAGATTTATATATGCTCAATTAATTTTGAGCTTTGGAAGTTGATTGAAAGCGGACCATATATTCCATCGAAAATTGTTGAAGGCAGAACTCCGCCTAAACAGAGCAATGTGTTTGAGGTTGATGACAATGCAACACCCCACTACCTACGTAGCCTATTAGGGCTGGGAATGTCGCCCCGTCCACAGGACAAGGGGCCTTTATAACTAGGACTCACAAAATAAATGGAAGAAATAATTCAAAATTAAACTTATTACACCCCAAGCAATACAAGAGCAAGTTCCAAAAATAAATACATGCCTGCAAAGTCTCTCAAATGAAACACATTAGAAAAGAAATAAGTCTTCAAAATATAGGCAATCTCTAATCATTAACTTTCATAGCAGAGCCGACCTGAAAACATGGTATAAAAGGTGGTGAGACATAAATCACAGAAAGCCCGTGTGTACTTTAAGTGTTTCGGGTCAAACACTATGCAAGTTGAGAAATTTTAATAAAAGAAAGTGCTGGCAAGCCTCAAATAAATTTCACAAATGAAGAATGGTGTTTTGCTTTCAAATCATACATGTATGCAATAAATACAACCACTCAAAAGAGGTAGCCATGGCACCACACTTTGTGCACCATGACAAAAGAGCGTTTAGGATGCCACACTTTGTGCATACTGACACAAGGTTGACGTACGGCCTACCGGGTGAGCAACTCCTCCATCTCTACACCTACTAAGAGACTTACCCTAACCCTTCAAAGACTAGTCCTAATATCCTACACTTATTGATTACTCAACATTGTACTTGTCCCTACTTGGGAAAAAGATAGATCATACAACGATTCTCTTTGAAATAGAAATTATGGTTTCCAAAATTCTTGTCAAAATTCGGTCTTAGGAAAATTTTAGCATTTTGTATAAAACTACTAGTTCAACTTTAAATGGTTTTTTTAACTGAAAAGGAAAGGAAAATTGTCCATAATTGCATTTAACGTAAAAATACTCGTATACATTGAGTTTGACCTGCCAAGATAACTTTGGTCTTCAATTATGCAGGAACTTACCTGATCTTTTGCTTTTCTTAGGTACAAAAGGTTTCCAAGATGATTCAGGTCAACCTAACCCTACCTGGGATAAATACAAGGTATAAGACAAATATCTACACAATGCTTGCCTTAAATAAATAACTCTTAGGTTAACTAGCCACAACAATATCTAACCCTGATAGCAATGCCTTAAGCTTTAGTACTAGTTGTTAAAATATTTTATAAAATAAAATTAATTTGATAAGTTAAAATAAATAGGTGTTATAGATAATAAATAAACAATAAATTATAATGTTAACTATTTATCAACAATTAATAAATAGTAAGTAACATTGAAAATAAAATTTGTAATAATAAATCCTAAATAATAGTGGTAATAAATAATATTTAAGTAGTATTATTATAAATAATAATAAATTTTAATTAATAAATAATAAATAACAAATAAAATCAATAATATATAAATTATTATAATATAAATAATATTTTTGAGTGTAGATAAAAGTTTTAGTAAGGCTAACTAATAATAATATGATTTTAAAAGTCATTTGATACCAATTAATTCTAATATTTTATTACTTGTATTTAATAAAAATATTTTATTTATTTAACAAATAAAATAAAAATATTTTAAATAATCTTCTATTTCGAACCTACTTAATGTTTTTCAAATTTTGTAAATAAAATAATAATAATAATAATAATAATAATAATAATAATAATAATAATAATAATAATAATGATGATGATGATGATGATGATGATGATGATGATGATGATGATGATGATGATGATAGTAAGAATAATTCTAAAAATAATAAAAATAGTTCTTACATTAGCTTTTATTGCTAGAGCAAATCCATGTACATATTCATACACACAAGGATTCATGAATAACATGTTAATCTATCCAAGAATATAGACTTTAATTAACATACACTACAACAAGGATGATATTCTACTAGGCATGATATTATCTATGGCTACATTGAAAAATAATATCATGAAGGCCTAAATAACAATGGGGGCATAATGACTAACATATATCAAGACATCCATAAAGCTCTTAATCATAATGAACATATAGTGATTCTAAATCATAATTCATAAGTCACAACATTCATTCCAATTCTCATGCCTTAAATCCATTCCCTTCACCCACATACATATCTTCGACCCCACTTTATTCAATCAACCTATCATCATCTAAGAGTTCTGATTTTTAGAATTTAAAGACGAGATCAAGAAAGAAATACTTGATTTGATGAACATTTGATGAAGGTTTCACCTTGCTTAGTGGAGGTCCTTGAGTACTTGATGGTTTTAATGATCCGGAAATCGTCCACGGTTATTCATCAACATTTCGGCCAAGAGAGAGGGAGAGAGTGAGAGAGGAATGAATGAGAGCAAGAAGGGAGGAATATAGAAGTTGAATAAAAGAAGAAGAACAAGAATAATGCTCTTATTTTACCTTTTTAGTGTTCTTCTAATCTTCAACAAAAAAGGGTGGTTTGATCCATTCAACGGTTCAACTTCGTGTGTTTTGGTGCTATAATGTGCACCAAGGAAGAATATCGGTTGAATATTAATGGTTTTGAATGTTTGGAAGTGATCGGAGATGTTTAGCAGTGTTTTAGGCTTGAGAATGTGTAGTGTGTGTTCTTGGTGTTCTTGGTGTTTTTGAGAGAGTTTGAGAGGAAAATGAATTTCGTGTGTGTTGTGTGAGTGATGGCCTAATGGACCAGCTTAGTGGGAGATTTTGGTTATCCAAAACTGAGATAGAGAGTTTTAGATTTTCTAAAATTCAAATTGAGGAAAAAGTGGAGATGTTTGAGGTATAGGATTAGGTAATGGTGTTTGCTCTTGGAAGGTTTCTTGTCCTTCAATGGTGCATGGCTAAACTAGCTATGGTTTAACTAAGGAATGGTTTGTTTTTTTAATGTTGAGCTAGCTGAAATTGGCTATGGAATGGCAGAGAATTCTCTGGTTTTATCAACTAGCTAAATGAGCGTTTAATGAGGCAAAATCGGGAATTTTAATTTGAAGTTTGAATAAGTTTGGATAGAGTGGAGATAAGAGCGGTTTGAGGTATGGTAATGGAATCCTATTGTTCAAGGTAGGTGGAGAAGCCAAGAGGTTCTATCAGTGGCTATGAGAGGGCTGAAATTTGATCAAGTTTGCTGAAGAATTTCGGCCTTAGCATGAGGAGGCAAAGCTGGAAAAAAATTCAAGAATTGAAGCTCAGGAACACGAGGAATTGAAATGGTTTTGGTGCAGAATTTTTGGTCTACTTTTGAACGATTTTGCAGCTGGGATTTAAGGGCGTTTGAAGGTCCATTAATGGTGGCTTTCCAACCATCATCTTGAAGAAGAAAGGAGAAAGTTTCAGCTGTTCATGTGCTATAACGGATGGCTTCAAAATCATGTTCAAAGGTTGCTAGTTTGCAGGAAAAAATTTCGGGTTTTGCATTATTTGTGAAGCTGCGAAAATTTCAGGAATTTCAGCCTTCATCTCCATACAAGATGGTTGGTTCCTTGCAAGAATTAGGTAGGGAAATTTTTTGAAAACCAGCTTTGATGGAAATCTGAAAATTTTTCCAGATGCTTAACCAAACAAGAACAAGAAGAAGTCGAAGTTCTTGAAGAATTAGCTTTGGTGATTTCATTGAAACCTTTACCTTTTTTTCCTCCTCATTTTCGGCCAACCCCTATCCCACAACAGCTGGGATTTTTGAAATTCCTAGCAAGGAATTATCCAAGAATTTTATGGATATAAAAATGAATTAAAGATTTAGGAATAGTTTAAATTCAAAGAAGTTCGGATAAGGCTTGCAAATTTAATGGAGACAAGAATTCTTCTAGAATTCTTTTTAGGATAAGACCACATGGTCAAGACATTACCATTGTGTCTTCCCTAAGACAACATTCCTAATTTTAAAGAATGTATGAAAGAAAAAAATTTCAAACATGGGTTAGGATAAATATGAGTAAAACTCAGGTGATGGGATTTGAACACAAGACCTTAGCGATTAAATCACAAAGTTCAAGCCACTTAACCACACTAACTCTTGCTCTTATTTTCTCAACCAAATATTCTTCTTATTTAAGCCTCAAGCTTTCTTCCTATTTCAACCTCAAATAAAATTACCTTTTTTACCATTTCTACTCAACAAACACAAATAAATCATATAACACATAAATCACAATTCTAAGGCATACAAAATCATTTAAGAGATATATTTTATGCACGATGACATGGCATGCATCCCGTCCTTCTAGGGTAGGTTTAGATAGGGTTTTACATCCTCCTCTCCTTAGAAGAATTTTGTCCCAAAATTCAGATGTACCTTTATCTTAAGTTAGGGTATTTCTGCTTCACCCATTCTTCCGCTTCCACGTGGCATCTTGAGTACCATGATGCTCCCATTGTACCTTCACTATATATAGGAATCTGCTTATTCCGGTGAGTCTTGATACTTTGGTCTAAAATTTTCACGGGTTTCTCCATGTAGCTCAAGTCTGGTTGCAAAACTAATAGCTTGTCATTCAAAACATGTCCAGGGTCGGTATTGTACTTTTTCAGCTGAGACGCATGGAATGCATCTTGTATTCTCATCAAACCGTTTGGCAAATCTAGTCGATACGCCACTAGTCCAATTCTTTATGTTATTGGAAACGGTCCTAAATATCTCAGATTCAGCTTTTCACCTTTCAGATGCTTCAAAATTCCTCTACTCGGGGTCAACCTTAGGAACACATTGTCTTCTACTTGAAATTCCAACCCTCTTCACCTATTATCTGCATAACTTTTTTTGTCAGCTTTGAGCCGTTTTCAACCTTTCTCTGATTAGCTTCACCTTATCTGCCATTTCTTGAACGTAGAATTCCCCAGACTTGCTTATGTTGCCATCTTTTGACCAACTCCAGTATAGAGGTACTTGACACTTACTCCCATACAATGCTTCATACGGGGCCATTCCAATCGAAGATTGGTAGCTATTGTTGTAAGCCAATTCCGCATACATTACACATTCAATCCACTTATCCCCAAAATCCAATACGCAAGAAGCTCTTAGCATATATTCCAATATTTGAATAACCTTTTCTGATTGACAATCAGTTTGCGGTTGTGCCATCATACTGAATTTTAGATCGAAACCCATTAATTCTTGAAACTTGCCGCAAAATTGGGATGTAAACCTTTGGTCTCGTTCGGACACAATACTTGAAGGTACTCCATGCAATCTAACTATATCCTGCACATATGTTTATGATAACTTCTCCATTAAATCCCTTACGTTCACCGGTATAAAATGCACAGACTTGGTCAATCTATCTACCATTACCCATCTGGCGTCCTTTTGGGTTCTTGCCATAGGGAGTTCGGTAACGAAGTCCATGGTCTCCTCTTTCTATTTCTACTCAGTATTGGTAATGGTGGCAACAATCCTGCCGACTTTTTGTGCTCCGCTTTAACTTTCTGACAGGCCAAGCACGTGAAGACATACCTCACCACGTTCTTCTTCATTCCAGGACAATAATATGCCTTCTTCAGGTCTTGATACATTTTTACCTCTCTCGGATGAATAGCGTACTTGCTTCTATGTGCCCTTTCTAGGATCATATCCTTCAGCTATTGCTCATCACACACAAACGGTCTCGAAAATACATTACCCCCATCTCGTCCTGCCGAAAATCACTACCTTGCCGTTTAAGTTCTTTGTCCTTGAAAGGTTGAAACTTCGTATTACTTTGCTCAGCTTTGATGATTTCCTGCCTTAGTTCTGGCGCCAATCTCAAATTACTGACAATAATCCTCTCTTCTTGCACCTCTATCCTTCTATCCATCACATCTTTAACCACTTGAATCTCTAGCATTCTCAATATGTCCATTTTGACTTTACGACTCAGGACATCAGCAACAACGTTAGCCTTTCCGGGGTGGTAGTTGATAGGACAACGATACTCTTCCAAAAATTCTATCCATCTTTGCTGCCTCAAATTTAGGTCCTTTTGGATGAAAATGTATTTTAGGCTCTTGTGGTCGATGAACACCTCATACTCGGCTCCATATAAGTAATGCCATAGTTTCTTTAAAGTAGCCAGCTCCAAATCATGTGTCAGGTAATTGACTTTGTGAGGCTTCAACTTCCAAGAGGCATAGGCTATTACCTTCCTATCTTGCATCAATACCGCTCCCAAACCATCATTCAAAGCATTGGTATACAAAGCGTAGGGTTTTTCTCCTTCTGGCAAACTCAGCACTAGAGCCGTCATTAACCTCTGCTTTAGCTTGGAAACTCTTCTCACATTTCTCGCTCCAGATGAAGGGTACATCATTTCTCAACAATCGGGTCATAGGTGATGCTAGCATTGAGAACCCTTTAATAAACCGCCTATAATTGCCGGCCAATCCCAAGAAGCTTCTAATCTCAATGATGTTCTCCGGTTGCTTCCTGTATAAAACTGCCTGAAATTTTGCTGGGTCTACCTTGATTCCATCCTTCGTCACCACATGGCCAACAAACGACATATTGTCTAGCCAAAATTCACACTTGCTAAACATGACATAAAACTTGAGCTCTCTTAGATTTTTCAATGCCAACTTTAAATACTCTGCATGAGCCTCTGGATTCTTGGAGTATATGAGTATATTGTCAATGAATACCACCATGAACTTATCTAAGTAGGGTTGGAAAACACGATGCATCAAATCCATAAACACCGCCAGTGCATAAGCTACTCCAAAAGGCATCACCACAAACTCGCAGTGACCATATCTCAAGTTGAAGGTCGTCTTGGGAATATTCTTCTTTTTTATCCGCACTTGATAATATCCCTACCTTAAATCCAATTTGAAATAACAACTGGAGCCTTGCAATGGTCGAACAACTCGTCAATTAACATTAAGAGATATTTATTCTTGATGGTCAGGTTTTTCAACCCTCAATAGTGGATACATAACCTCAATGTCTCGTCCTTCTTCTTTACAAATAGCACTAGAGCTCCCTAAGGTGACGTGCTAGGTCTTATGTAACCTTGCTTCACCAATTCCTCTAGCTGCTCATTTAGCTCCATCAACTCCGCTAGTGCCATCCAATATGGGGTTTGCGATACAGGCTCTGCTCTTAGAATTAGAGCTATGGTAAACTCAACTTCTTGGGTGGGAGGAAAAGAAATGAGTTCTACGGGGAACATATCGGGAAAATCTTTTACCACTGCAGTATTTTCCAGGGTGCACCGATCATTTGGCTTATTTATCGCGTAAGCCAAATAGCCTTGACAGCCCTGCTTCAACAACTTCCGGATCTTTGCTCCAGCTATCAAAACTTCAATTCTTTCACTTGCTTGCCGTTGAATTCTATAACATCACATCCAGGTCAAATGAACTGGACGAACTTATTCTTACAGTTTACTTTAACTCCATGCTTAGATAGCTAATCCATACCCAAAATTAGGTCATAGTCATCAAAAGCTAAGACTACCAAATCTCCCTCTAAGCTCTCTTTTCCCACTTCAATCTTACAATTCTGCACATACCAATCTGCTTGCACTATTTTTCCTAAGGGCGTACTCACCAACAAGGTAAAAGATAGTTCTACTTCATTCCAACCCAAATGATATGCACAATTCTTGTTTAAATAGGAATGGGTAGATCCAGGGTCTATCAATGCATTAACTGAATGATCTTGGATAGTAAATATACCTTCCACCACTGCTGCATCTGCTCCAACTTCCTCTTCGTTAACAGTGAAAACCTTCGCTTTTACTTGCGGCTTCTGCGTTCTACTTCCGAAGGCTCCCGCAGTATTGGCTTGATTAGCTCCCACGGTCTGGGATAGGTTTTCTTGCCCAATTCGAAGAAGCTTTGGGCAGGCATTTCACAGATGAGTCGGGTCTCCGCAATTGTAGCATTTCCGCTTAGCTCCCTTAAACCAATAGTTATTCTCTACGTGACCCTTCTTCCCACAGTGTTGGCCCGACAGGAGATTCTGTGTAGGACCAATTAATGCTGTTCGCACATGCTATCCTTAGTTATGCCATTACTAGAGGGCAGGTCACTTATTAGTTTACTGTCTCTGAAAGGGTCTCGGTGGTTGCCTCGGCAGCACGAATGGTTTTGGTACCATCCTGCTTTGATTCTCATCCTCTGTCCTAGTCACCGCGTCTACTGCCCTTGAATAAATTGTCAGTAGAGAAGGTGCCAAAACCCTCCTCAAATCCCGCTTCAATCCCTTAACAATTGTGTAAAACGAGTAGCATACTGAGCCACGGTCATGCTCCCTTACTTCAAAATTTGGAACGCGTCCTCCCTTTTCTCCACTATCCTCTGAGGGATATGTTCCACTCTGAATGCCTCAACAAAGTTGGCCCATGTCCAATCCTCATCCATTAATTCCTAGCCTTCTTGGACTCACTGCCACCATGCTCGAGCTGGGCCTCTCAGGTAAATGCAGCAAATTTTACCATTCGCTTCTCGGCGTATTGGAGCGTGGCAAAAATGTCCTCCATCTGCTCCACCCACGGCTCCACTTTCTGGTCTTGCTCGGCTTCTCCCAAGAAAGTGGGAGGTTGAAACTTCAGAAACCTCTCCAAAGCTTCATCTTCCCACTCCGAGTTCCTTCATTCAGATAAGGTTTGCAATATCTCCGTCATCTTGTAAAAGGCTTGCCTAGGGTCACACTAGCAGGCTCTTCAGATCCCATTTCCAGCGCAAGTTCTTTCTCATTTCCCTGATTTGGTGATAATAGTTGAGTTGCATCAAACTCTAAGGTCACGGGTTTTGCTTCAAGAACCCTTCTACTGGATGATGTTGCACGACGCTTTGGTGCCATTCTAAACTATGTCCCCAGATAATGAGTTTATGCATCAGAGTTTAAAATATTTAAATCCAGCATGCATTCAAATTTAGAGTTAAGTAAAAATAAATTAGATGTAAGCATTGCAGACATAATTGTATTTTTCAAGATTAGAGTACACCAAGGTACTCTTATTTGCATAAATTTTGAGATAAAACATTAAACATAAATGAACCCCTAGCACAGTAGTTTATTGAAAGCAGTAAATAACAGCTTCCTAAGCATGGCAAAACTTAGCCCCTAATCCTCATCAGAATCCTCGGTGTCGGCATCATACAACCATCCTCCAGTATTCTTAAAAAAGTCTATCCCTGAACCATTCACGAACTTATAGTCCATTGGTTCATTCCTGGGTCTCATAGAACTCTTCCCATTTTCAACATGATTGGGGGGGGGGATACAAAAGAATGTCTAGGTAGATTCATAGTCTATCTCCCCTGGATCATCACAATTAGCAGTTAAATCAATCATGGGGCTAGGTGGGTTTAGGACATACTCCGTGTCAATATCCTCATCCTCACTATCAGTAATTAAGTCTATTACAGGCATAGGGGATGGGTCAATAATCTGAACCTCATCATCACTGCTTTTATCCAAAGGTATGCCTGGTTGGGGTGCAGGTTGTGGCACTGGTAAGTCTTCCGAGTAGATAGGGATTGGTGGATGCCATTGCTGGCCCTTCCTCGCAATTCTAATCATCCTAACCATCCTACAGTATAAACAACCCAGATTAGTCAAAGGAGTTTAATCTTAATGAAATAAAGCAAATACTATCAATACTTGCCTAAACCATATCTCCGATACCATTTGTAACACCCCACTACCTATGTACCTTGTTAAGGTTGGGGATATCGCCCCATCTACAGGATAAGAGGTCTTTAAAACAAGACTCACAAAATAAATGAAAGAAATATTTCAAAATTAAACTTATTACAACATAAGCAATACATGAACAAGTTCCAAAAATAAATACATGTCTGCTAAAGTCTCTCAAATGAAAAGAAATAAGTCATCAAAATATAAGCAATCTCTAATCATTAACCTTCACAGCAAGACCGACCTGAAAACATGGTATAAAATGTGTTGAGACATAAATTTCAGTAAGCCCATGTGTACTTTGAGTGTTTCAGGTAAAAAAGTATCTAAGTTGAGAAATTTTCATAAAAGAAAGTGCTTGCAAGCCTCAAATAAATTTCACAAATAAAGAGTGGTGTTTTCCTTTAAAATCATACATGTATGCAATAAATACAACGACTCAAAAGAGGTAGCGATGGCACCACACTTTGTGCACCATGACGAAAGAATATTCAGGTTGCCATACTTTGTGCATACTAAAACAAGGTAGGCGTACGACCCACCGGGTGAGATACTCCTCCATCTCTACACCTAAATTTACTGGTTGTCCATTGCGAAACACAGTCCACTTTACTAAACTTGCTAGCTCGGACTGGTACGATCTACAGGACTGGCATCCTATCCGGGACGGAATCACCCCTCAGAGGTGGCCACCTACTGAGAGACTGACCCTAACTCTTCAAAGACTAGTCCTAGTAGCATACTCCTATTGTGTGCTCAACATTGTGCTTGTCCCTACTTGGAAAAAAAATAGATCATACAACGATTCTCTTTGAAATTGCGATTATGGTTTCCAAAATTCTTGTCAAAGTTAGGTTTTAGGAAAAGTTTAGCATTTTGTATTAAACTACTTGTTCAACTTTAATTGGTTTGTTTGACTGAAAAAGAAAGGAAAATTATCTATAATTGCATTTATAGTACAAATACTCGTATGCATTGAGTTTGACTTGCCAAGGTAACTTTGGTCTTCAAACAACTTTATGCAGGAACTTACCTGATCTTTTGCTCTTCTTGGGTACAAAAGTCTTCCCAGGTGATTCAGGCCAACCTAACTCCGCCTGGGGTAAATACAAGGTATAAGACAAACATCTAGACAATACTTGCCTTAAATAAATAACTTTTGGGTCAACTAGCCACAACAATATCTAACCATGACAACAATGCCTTAAGCTTTAATACTAGCTGTTAAAGTATTTTATAAAATAAAAGTATTTTGATAAGTTAAAATAAATAGGTTTTATAGATAATAAATAAATAATAAATTAGAATATTAACTATTTGTTAACAATTAATAAATAGTAAGTAACATTGAAAATAAAATTAGTAATAAATAATGAGTAATAATAAATCCTAAATAATATTGGTAATAAATAATATTTAAATAGTATTGTTGTAAATAATAATAAATTATACTTCATTTTAATTAAAAAATAATAAATACTAAATAGAAAATAAAATCAACAATAAATAAATTATTATAATATAAATAATGTTTGCGTGTGTAGATAAAAGTTTTAGTAGGTCTAACTAATAATAATATGATTTTAAAAGGCATTTGATACCAATTAATTCCAATATTTTACTATTTGTATTTAATAAAAATATTTTATTTATTTAACTAATAAAATAACAATATTTTAAATAATCTTCTATTTTTAACCTAGTTAATGTTTTTTATTTTTTTAAAAGATATTAAATAATGATGTTAATTTTTTAAATAATAATAATGATAGTAAGAATAATTCTAAAAATAATAAAAATAGTTCTTACATTAATTTTTATTGCTGGAGAAAATCCAAGTACATATTCATACACAAAAGGATCCACAAATAACATGTTAATCTATCCAAGAACATAGACTTGAATTAACATACACTATAACATGGATGATATTCTACTCAGCATGATATTATCTATGGATTTATTGAAAAATAATATCATGAAGGCCTAAACAAAAATGGTGACATAATGACTACCATATATCAAGACATCTATAAAGCTCTTAATCATAATGAACATATAGTGATTCTAAAGCATAATCCATAATTCACAACATTCATTCCAATTCTCATGTCTTAAATCCATTCCCTTCTGCAACATACATATATTCAACCCCACTTTATTCAATCAACCTATCATCATCCAAGAGTCATGATTTTGAGAATTTAAAGAGGAGTTCAAGGAAGAAATACTCGATTTGATGAACGTTTGATGAAGGCTTCTCCTTGCTTAGTGGAGGTCCTTGAGTGCTTGATGGCTTTAATGACTTAAAAATCATTCATGGTTGTTCATCGACATTTCGGCCAAGAGGGAAGGAGAGAGTGAGAGAGGAATGAATAGAGTAAGAAGAGAAGAATACAGAAGTTGAATAAAAGAATAAGAAAAAAATGATTGCTCTTATTTTATCTTTTTAGTGTTCTTCGAATCTTGTACAAAAAAGGGTGGGTTGATCCGTTCGAAGGTTCAACTTCATGTGTTTTGGGGTTATAAAGTGCACAAAGGAAGAATATAGGTTAATATTAATGGTTTAGAGAGTTTGGGAGTGATTGGAGATGTTTAGAAGTGATTTAGGCTTGAAGAT
This sequence comes from Voacanga thouarsii, assembly GCA_026120185.1. Classification (NCBI taxonomy): domain Eukaryota; kingdom Viridiplantae; phylum Streptophyta; class Magnoliopsida; order Gentianales; family Apocynaceae; genus Voacanga; species Voacanga thouarsii. The sequence continues at coordinate 13,626 of JANUWF010000035.1, forward strand.
GTGTAGTGTGTGTTCTTGGGGTTCATGGTATTCTTACTATTCTTGGTGTTTTTGAGAGAGTTTGAGAGGAAAAGGAATTTCGTGTGTGCTGTGTGAGTGAAGGCCGAATGGCCTAGCTTATGGGGAGCTCTGGATTATCCAAGGATGAGAAAGAGAGTTTTAGATTTTCTAAAATTCAAATTGAGGGAAAAGTGGAGTTGTTTGAGGTATAGGATTGGGTAATGGTGTTTGCTCTTGGAAGGTTTCTTGTCCTTCAATGGTGTATGGCTGAACTAACTATGGTTTAACCAAGGAATGGAGAGTTGTTTTAGTTGTGGGCTGGCCGAAATTGGCCGTGGATTGGCAGAGAATTCTCTGGTTTTATCAACTTGCTAAATGAGTGTTTTGGGGTTATAAAGTGCACAAACGACTTCATGTTTATATTAAAATGTTATTTACAAGGAGACATTATTTCAATTCAATTCATCAAGAAAAATAATTTCTAAAAAATTTTAGATCCTATCATTAATTAATTTTGACTTTTGCCTGTTTGGGAGTCTTCGTCAACGAAAGACCAATGGATTTTGACAACATGTTAATTGTTTTGACTATTCTTTAATGAAATTGTCTAAGGCTATTTTTAATTGACCAACTGAAATAATTTTGACCAACTCCACTTAAGGCTTCAATTCAATTAGGTATTGGACAAATTAATTTTGACTTGGACCAAATAATTTTGGGTAGAGTTAGGAGCCCAAAAACTTGTGAATTCCCCCAAAAAACCCTTATGTGCTTCCATCATTTGTCTTATCTTGTCCATTGGAAACTTTTTTTCTAGGCCATCTATTTCACATCAATCCAAGCTCTTCAATTAACCTATATATAATTAAACTAATCTCAACCCTAGATCCTACAGAGTGCTAAACAAAACCCGCATGTAACATCCCACTATATACGTAACCTGTACATGTTGAGGATGTCGCTCGTCCATAGCATCAAGGATCTTTATAATGCTGTAAGAAATAAAAGAGATAAATAAACTCTAAAAATTTGAATTTAAATTAAAACTGAAATAGAATGTATTATAATCCTATCTTAAAGTCAAGTAACACATAAATATATTCTAAATGTCAAAATAGAAGATAAAACCTAACGTAACATCATTGCAAAATAGAGTTCTCTAAGATCTTGTCTTGAAGCCCACTTCAGTCAGAAAACACAATTAGGTAAAACATGTGAAGTTAAAGATAATCTCAGTAAGTCCTATAGGGTGACTATGTCTCAGTTATAAAAGCATGTTATGATGAAAAATAAATACTACTTTGCACAAATATTAATGTAATATGTTTGCTTTCATGCATTTTTTAAACATAATTTTGTCAATGGGGAAACTGGTATGTATAAATACTTTACATTGTCGAACAAAATTTTGTTGGGTAAAATATCAACAACATAATTTTGGGATGTAAAAATTACGTATCGAGAGCTTTGTGCCATTACAAAAAATTCCAACATTTATGAGTTCCCATTTTCAAATCAGTAATTATGAGAATCCTATTTCTCCTGTTCTTGTGGAGTTTTTTATGAAGAAGAAAACCCCACAATTCACATTTTCGGGGGGGAAACCCCATTCTTTCAGTAGAAACCCCACTCAACGAACAGAGCCCCACTTTTTAGGGTCAAAACTACAACATCCCCTAATAAGTAGCCTAATGACAAGGGGTGTCGCCCTATCCTTTGGACCAAAGGAAAGAAAGTAAATCAAAAAGGATAAATCTTAGTACTTAACTTTAAATTACATCACAAAGAAATTTGCTAAGATTGATGAAACAAAAATCCTAAGTTTGGGCAAAAGAAAATCAAATCATTCATCTTGAATTAAAGGCAACAAAAGTTTGAAGACCAAACACTATTACAAAATAGAACTTCAAGTCCCGGTCTTGTTAAACCAACCTCCTCCTGACGACGTGATTAAAAAAAAGTGTGAGACTATAAATAATCTCAGTAAGTCCGCAGTGTGAGGTCGTGGCACAATTTTCAAAATAAATGCCATGTTGCTTGAATGATAATAATTTAAATGGGTATAGTCATAATGCAATTTTCTCTTATAATTTTCATTCCCAAAAGAAACATATTACTCCAATCGTAATTACCCATCTTCCAAAACTCAATTCGATTAAAGTTCAACCACGCTTTCTCCAAGATTTCCCAAACCAAAATCCGTCTATTCGTTCGAGTAATTTATTCGAGAAATATTAGATGTACATCGTTGTAATGATATTTGGAGCCAGTTAATATAAATCATGCAATGATTTTAGCAATATTTTCATGTGCGAAATGCATCAATTTTTATGTATAGCATAATTTTCATGTATGGCCCACAGTCATCATGCTCATGAGAAGCTTCATAGCAATATTCATACATGAATATATTATGATATCATAATAGAATTATTACTTCTATGCATAAGTGTAATGTCTCAAAATGGCATACTCATAATTTAAATCATACTTCTCATGCCATAATGTGAAATGCTTTAAAAAATTCATGCATATATTTTTTATGCACGGGAGGCAAATTGTACGTAATTTAAATATGGCATTTTTGCATGGCTTTGCATTTTCCAAAGTAGGCTTGAGATGCAAGGACATACCTCTTGTCAAAAGTTTAGCAAAATAACTTCAAACCAACATAAGTTCTTCCTTCTACGACCAACTCCAAAATCGAACATGTACATATAATATATGAATTAATTTTCATTTTCTAATTAATCATTCAATGAAGCATCATCTAAACCAACTTATATTACCAAGCACACTAGGAGTTGAAATAGCTTTTCAAAACTTAAAGTTCCTATCTTATAATGGTACAAGGGATCACTCTTCAAAATCATACACTAAAGGAAAATCATCACTTTTAACAAATATAATTCCCATAATTATGAACTGCACACAATGTTCATATAAGCCAAATTTGGAGTAATTATAACTATTTATATGACTAAATTAATTTTCCAAATTCAAACATATAATTTTGCTTTTACTCTACAACGGAGGTTGAAATCGGTTACTAAATTAATTATGGAAACCATATAATTTTTAAACAAAAACTTCCAATTTAATAACTTCATATGATAGGTGAATCACCATATATTTATCTCCCCAGGTTTCCCACAAAAAAAAGACTCAAATAATTTTTATAGTCAAACAATTATAAGAGAATTTGGTCGGGAAAGGCGTAATTTGGGGGTTTAAATTTAGCCATATGTACAGGGGTTTATGTACAATTTGCATAGTTTGATTTAAGTGACATAAAATTAGGTTTTTCTTTATTTACTTCATGCCAAATTTACACAATAACAATCTTAACATATAATTGGACACTCAGGGAATCAAAATCAAACATATCCTTAAGAATTTTCAGCTCTTAAAAAAACAATCATTTAGTTTTATGTACAACTTTGTTTTCTGATCAACATCATAATTCTCAAAACACAAAGAAAATGACCCAATTCAGTCACACCAGCTCATACACAAATCATACTTCATATTACCATGAAATCCAACTCCACTTTCACCCCAAATTCGCCAAGAAAATAGCATTACACTACTAACAATGAATCTAGGCAGATTAGTGTAGTTTTGGTTTTTCAAGTTAACAACTAGCGAAAATGAGTTCTTATCATAAAAGGTTCACTTTCATATCCTACATCATTCCTTTAACCAAATCACAACAAAAAATATGTAAAAATAGAAAATCACTCCAAACTGTAAAATATCAGCAGATTTTTAGCTAGCAAGGACAATGGAAGGGAAATATGCAAGAAAATAATCAAACTTTAAACAAATATAATCCCTATGATTCTAAACATCACACAACATTCATATAAGCCAAATTTTCTGCAATTATAGTTATTTATTTCAGTAAATTCATTTTCCAAATTCAAATACAAAATTCTGCTTGATGTTGTGATATTACATTGCATATTTTAGGTGACTTTTCGATAGATCATGTTATAATTTAATGAAATATGAGGTTTATTTGGACAATTTACTCTCTTTTGTGGTTATTTGAATTTTCTAGGGACTTGAATGAAAAAAACATACAAGTTGTGGGGTTGAAGAAGTAATTTTTCGAAGATCTCCTGAGAAGAGTTAAATCTGGTGCCGAATTCACCAATCAGGGGCTGGATTGAACTCTCTAATGTGTTCCTGTGAAGATAAAAGCCGAAAAGAGCAAATTTTGGGGGAGAAAGCCAATAAGAACGAATTTTGTTCAGTTTCTTTTGACATTAGCTTTAGGTATTATCTTCCTAGGATTTTTTGGTCGTAATTTTGAGAGTGTTTTCCATTGTTGAACATATATTGGGGGCTACTCATGGACAAACGTGGATATTGTATTAGTATACTGTGATGTTTTCTCATACCTTCTCTTTTAATTTGTTCTTGGATTTCTCTTCAATTATGTATTAAGTTCTTATTCTAAGGCCATGATGTAGCTAGTAGTGATTATTATATTATCTTGTGATTCCGTTATTTGAAGGGTGTTACTAAGTCTTTGCCTGATTATTGTACTTAAAGCAATTGAATGCCTGATCACCATTCAGATTGATTTATTATTAACTAGGAAAATTCGAAAGATGACTTAGTTAATTAGGATAGGTAATCAGACCACAAATTACATGTGAAATAGAAATATATTTCCTTAGTTTGTGTGATCATTATAATGTCCTGTCCTTGAATGCGTTCTTTTGAATTGAATTCAACATTGAAATATAGTTAGGTTGTTTAGAGGAATAGAATTAATATACCTTGAAACAAGATATTGGTTAATTCTGGACATTGATTAACTGCTAAGGTACACTTTCGAATAACCAATCACGTAGGTAATATAAGAGTTAATCTAGTGAAATCACATGCCTTAGATCATCTCATTACAATCTTTATCCAGCAAGAAGTGCTAGTTTAATTATTTCAATTTAATTCTCAACACAACAATCATTGGAATCTTTGTTTTCTTTTAATTCAAGTTAGGATTAATTTTATTGGAAGGAGTTTTAGTTCTTATCTCAGTGGGACAACCTTGTTACTATAAACGAGATCTAGTGCACTTGCTAGTGCTCCGAATTTGTCATCAAGTTTTCGGCGTAGATTCAGAGGATTAGTTAAGTAAAAATTTCTTCTTTTGATTTTAACTCTGATTTGATTTCTTTTTTTTTTATTTTCTCAAGTGTCCATTGTCTAGATCCATTTTAAGTGGTCCATGTCTGGAAACCGTACTGAAGATTTAACCCTTTGATCCTGAAATTGAGCGTACTTACAGGAGAAACCGAGCTAACCAGAGGCCTGGAGCAATGGTATATAATAGAGGAAATCAAGCACAAGATGATGGCTAGATAATCAACTACAACCAATGCCTTCCTTGGGAGTCAATATCCAAGGCTATCCTCGATTAAGAGATTTATAGACACCCACCATTGCTACCAATCCGTCATGTATTAGGCTAGGAAATGATGCAAGGAACTATGAGTTTGAAAAATATCCATCTTCATCTACTTCCAACTTTTAATGGATTGGGAGTTGAGGATACTTTGGGATTTCTACGTGGATTCTATAGTAGTGCCAACATTCCCCTTGAACAATCTATTCGAAGAGGAAATCAGGCTCAGATGCTTTCTGTATTGTTTAAAGAGTGATGCTAGACAATGGCTACTAAGTTTACCCAAAGGATCCATGAGCACTTGGGATGAGGTCTGTGAAACATTCAAGTTTAAATATTATCCATCTCAAAAGACCGTGGATTATAGAAGCATGATTAGTTCTTTCACGCAAAGAGAATGAGAGGCATTTCATGAAGCATGGTACAAGTTTAAATTGTTATTGACCTAATGTCCTCACTATTGTTTCTCTCTTTTATTGAAAACTCATTTTTTTTAATGAAGGACTAACTCCTATATGTCAGACTTTCGTGGATACTGCTGCAGGTGGATATCCAGGTGATAAGAATGCTCTAGAGCTGCAAAGTATCTATGAGAATTTAGCAAGAAATTCTCAACACAAGGCCGTGAGAGGAAGAAAAGCTGCTGTGCATGAAATCCACACTCAACGTGATATTGCGTCAAAACTAGAAGAGCTAACTAACCAAGTTAGCCTGTTGATGACTCGAGAAGGATGTAGCACTAGAGAAGTATGTGCACTTTGTGGAATGCATGGGCATACTACTAATTTCTGTATGAATGCAGGTAGCCACCCTTCTATGCTGGAGGAAGTAAATTATATGGGAGCACAGCGACAAGGACCATCCCAATTGAATGCTCCATTCTCAAACACCTATAATCCGAGATGGTGGAACCACCCAAAATTGGCCTCGAGAGATCCGAATACGCAAAGGCAAGAAGCATCTCTTGGATTCCAGCAGAATAGGGTACCATTTCAATAGACATAAGCGCAACCTCCACAACATTCACCTCCGACTCAAGAAAAGAAGCCACAGTTTGAGGAGGCTATCATGCAATATCTATCCAAGCTAGATGCAAAGATTGATCAAGTGGCTAAGACCAATAAGCTTCCATTCATAATTTGTAAGTTCAAATGAGTCAATTTGCAGATGCAATGAAGGAGAAAGCTCAGGAAAATTGCCCAGTGACACAAAGAAAAATCCTAGAGAGCAACTCTATGTCGTGACTCTTCGTAGTGGAAAACGACTTCAAGAAGTGGAGAAGAAAAAAGAAGAGTCAAAGGAAAGTAGGGTAGAGGAAACAGTGATCATGTCGAAGGTAGATGATTCTAAAGAGGGAGACTATAAACCTTTTACACCTCCTATACCTTATGTTCCTCCAATTCCATTTCCTCAAACTCTAAAGAACCAAAATGCAGAAAAATAATTCTCTAAGTTCCTTGAAATTTTTAAGAAATTGCATATTAAGATTCCCTTTGTAGAAGCACTGGAGCAGATGCCAAGGTATGCCAAGTTCTTAAAGGACATCTTAACTCACAAGCACAAGCTCGATAGTCATGAAATGGTGATGTTAATTGAAGAGTGCTCTGCTGTTCTACAAAGGAAGATGTCTCAGAAAATGAAAGATCCAGGGAGTTTTACTATTCCTTGCACTATTGGAAAATAGCAATTTAATAAGGCATTATGTGATTTAGGGGCAAGCCATTTTCTCTTTGTATCCCATTACATTATATGTTTTGATTGTTAGCCAATTCACTGGCCTTACATTTCACGCGCTAAAGTCCTACCTGATCTAAGTTAAATCATGATATGCCTCAATTAGTTGGAGAGAGAGTATGAAAAGTAAACCTATGGAATACATATTTTATTTAAACCCAACTCTTTGAATGACCTGAGAACATTGTTGAGTAATTGTTTTACACTATGGGGTCTGATTTCACTAACGCAAGTCTTGCGTTCGTTATGAGGAGTACTTGAGCATTTGTTTTTATTAGCATAAACTGGAGAAAAATATTTGAGCTATGATCTTGACACCCAAGTGTGTTGACAATTTGATTTAAACTTAGCTATTCTTGTAGACAAGCAAACATCGAAGTGTGGGGGAGTTTGATGTAGTGATATTACATTGAATATTTTGGGTCACTTTTGGATAGATCATGTTATAATTTAATGTAATATGTGGTTTATTTGGACAACTTACTCTCTTTTGCGGTTATTTGATTTTTCTTGAGACTTGAATGAAAAAACAGACAAGTTGTAGGGTTGAAGAAGTAATTTTTGGAAGATCTCCCGAGGAGAGTTAAATCCGGCGCCGGATTCACCAATCAGGGGCCGAATTGAACTCTCCAACGGGCTCCTGCGAAGATAAAAGCCCAAAATAGCGAATTTTGGAGGAGAAAGCCATTAGGGACGAATTTTGTTCCGTTTCTTTTGACATTAGCTTTAGGTAATATCTTCCTAATGTTTTTTTGGTTGTAATTTTGAGAGGGTTTTCCATTGTTGAACATATATTAGGGGCTACTCGTGGACAAACATGGAGATTGTATTAGTATACTCTGATGTTTTCTCATACCTTCTCTTTTAATTTGTTCTTGGATTTCTCTTCAATTATGTATTAAGTTCCTAGTCTAAGGCCATGATGTAGCTAGTATTGATTATTATATTATCTTGTGATTCCGTTATTTGAAGGGTGTTACTAAGTCTTTGCCTGATTATTGTACTCAAAGCAATTGAATGCCTGTTCACCATTCAGATTGATTTATCATTAACTCAAAAAATTCGAAAGATGATTTAGTTAATTAGGACAGGTAATCAGACCACAAATTACATGTGAAATAGAAATATATTTGCATGGTTTTTGTGATCGCAATAATGTCATGTTCTTGAATGCATTCCTTTGAATTGAATTCAACATAGAAATATTTTTGGGTTATTTGGAGGAATAGAATTAATAGACATTGAAAGAGGATATTGGTAAATTCTGGACATTGCTTTTCTGATAATGTACACTCTAGAATAACGGGTCACGTTGGTAATATAAGAATTTTTCCAGCTTTGTTCCCTTCAAGCCCTGGCCGAAAACCACCCTTCAACCTCAATAAATTAACCCTTGATCTACCATGAACTGAAAACCATTACCCTCTCCACTTACCTTGCACAATTAGACTCCATAATCACACCTCAAATCTCTCCTACAATCACTCCATTCAAACTTCCATTTGAACTTCAAAATTTTCAGAATTTTTCTCCATGAAAACACCCTTTTATAAAGCTATACAACCAGAATACCTCTGCCATTAAGCGCTGATTTTTGGCCAGCCTTAAAGCCTTATCAAACTTCATTCATTTTAGCAAAAGTAACCAAACCAACCGACACCATTGTAGCTCCTAGGAAAACCTCCATCAATCAAACACCATTAACATATCCTATACCTCAAACCACTCCTCAAATCACTCCATTTGAATTTCAAATGATCAGATTTTTCTCTCCCTCTCTAAGCTAAATCGAAACCCCTGAATTCCCTAAACTATTCAGTCAACACTCTCCAGAAATTCGTCCAGCATTCTCCCTCAAATTCTCACCATTTTCACCAAGAACACACACTACTTTTCTTCAAGCCAAAACCCACTCTAAACACCTCTAATCCCTCTCAAAAGCTTCAGAATACTCCTAAATACTCTCTAGAGTTCATTTATGGAATTTATAACATCAAATCTCAAAAAAAAAAAACAAATGGCATTCGGATCAAAATTGATTTTTCTCCTTAAAGTCTCAAGAACGTCATCAAGGTAACCAACAACAATTCTTTTGTTCATCTTCTTCCATTTAACCTTCTATGTATCAGACTAATGCTCTCTCTCTCTCTCTCTCTCTCTCTCTCTCTCTCTCTCTCTCTCTCTCTCTCTCTCTCTCTCTCGTGGCCGAAATGGTTGATCAACAACCATGGCTATTTTTCTTACTCTTGGACAATTCAAGACTCTCAATCGCGTGGACCTTCTTAAATCTTCATCGAAGTGATCATCAATCAAGTATTTCTCCTTAAACCTTCTTTTTAATTCAACATTCATGTCTCTTAGATATTGATAGGAAGAATAAAATATGAATGGGGGATTGAGTATATGCATGTGAATAAAGGGGTTAGGATTAGGACATGAGAATGATTGATGATGTTTAAGCTATACGGATTTCCTTGAGAATCGATGTATGTTTATCATGTCCTAAGAGAATTATGAATGTTTAAGCATGCAAGATGTTTTGTCACCTTTGGTGAATAGGATTTTTATGTTCTTATCTCTATTGAAGCCATGATCATGATTCTTTGGCCATGTGATAGCAAGTGTTGATTTAAGCATATGTTCATGAATGGATTAGTTTGTTGTTTGATGTTGAAGAATATGTTCATGATTCTTGTTAGCAATAGGAAAATCATGATTATGTTCTTGTTGATCCTAGGCTATTTTAATTAGTAAAATTTATTACCTTAATTAAAATTAATACTATATTTTCCTCCAAGGATTTCGAAATTGCTAGGAAGTTTTGGAAATGGGATGTTACAGGAAATATTGATGTTTTACTAGTCAAACAACTGATATTTTTCCTTAAAAATATTATATGCATAGGTATAATATTAAATAAGATCTTTTATATAAATAATAATAATGACCTTGTAGACCATAGTTCAAACTTTTGCCTATATTCATAAATATTATACATATTAAAATTTTTTTGGTTATTTATTAAACAAAAATTTAATATAATTCATTTATTAGTAATTTTATTTATTACTAATTATTTGTTATCTATTAAAAAATTAATTAAAAATTATTTGTAATTTATTATTTATTTATAATAAAGCTATTTTTATATTACCATTTATTAATATTATTTAGGGCATGGTATTATTCAATATTCAAACCTTAGTTTATTTATTCATAATAACACTTAAGAATTACTATTTGAGTCTATATTTTTTTAGCAATTATTTTACAACCCTAGTTATTTTAACTTATCAAGCTAGACTTATTTTATAAAATCCTTTATAATCTAGCCTTAAAGCTTAGGACATTAGGGTTATGATTGTAATAAGTTGAACTACAATCATAGTAGTAGTGAGTTGAGCTAGTTTTATTTGTGGAAGTGAATCTTTGGCTTGAGTTTGATTGTGATTTATATTTACCCCAGGAGGGGTTAGGTCAACGGTTGAAGACCTTTCTTTTGAGCAAGGATAAGGTAAGTTCCCTTACATTCATGAAATTGATTTTATTTTAAAGAAAGATTGGTGAGCATCTCTTGCAAACATGAAGTATTAGCACGATAGCTAATATTTGAAAACTTCTATACTTGAAACCTTCTTATTTTGGAAACTTTCTACATTTGGAAAACTTCTAATTTTAGAAACTTCTAGATTTATAAATTTTAAAATATGTCAAGCATGACTTAGGAGCCAAGCATCAAACATTTTGATTTGTTTTGAATATGCAATAGATGAATTTTTGATCATGCATATACTTTTCGAAAATCTTAGCACGACTTATTTGAGCATGTGGCTCCTTCACTATGAATACTTGGAATAAATTATTGACTTAAAACCATGCCTTCTAAAATCTTTGTGCGGGTTGGAAAATGCTGTTTGGAATTGTATTGAGCTAAATTTTGTAGGTTCCACTTTGGAGACTTATGAATTGTGAAGATTGAATAACGTTGAGTACTCAATGGGGACTAGACCTTTATACTAGCCTTTGGTTGGTCTGGGGATATCTCTCGGCAGGTGGCCACCTCCGAGAGGTTGACTCTTTTCGATCAGGGCGTCAGTATAGAAGGTTGAGCCATCCTCCAGTAGCGACGGGGTTCCAGTGGAACTGATAGCGGGAAGTGGGACAACCGGATTGGATTGGGTGAGTGAGGAAGGAGAATATCACTCGGTAGGATGTACACCTACCAGGTGTTGGGGGTCAAGTGCTTCAAAGGAGTGAGAGCCACCTCTGTGCCTTTTCACCACCTGTCGGGGGTCAAGTGCTTCACCTGGTGTGAGATCCACCGCTGTGCCCTGTCAGATTAACTTGGTTGCTTTAATTGTTGAGTTATTTTTGCGGAATTGTTCTAAAGTGTCATTAGAATTTCATTCGAAGCTCAAAATCCTTTAATTATTCATATCTTTCCAAACCGAATATTTTAAGGGCATTTTTCTTCATGACTTCTCACTACTATCCTTCAAGAAGTGAGAGTTAAATTTGTAAAGAAGGCATGACAAAGCTTTTGATATACTATTGGTGCATGAATCATGAAAAGTGATTGTCTCTTTAGCCCAACTCACACACGGAGCTTACTGAGATTCTGTCTCATCACCCTTTTTACCATGATTTCAGATGGATCCTGCTGTGGGGATGAGTAGCTAGTGTTATCTGCCTTGGAAGTGAATGTCGTCCTTTAGTTTCATGTATTGTTTTGGGGAGTTGAGAGTGGATAATTTTTTTTTGTGGATTTATTTTTGGGAATTTGTGGATTTATTCTTGGGATGTAATAAATTCTAAGTTAAGGTATTATTTTTATTCCGCTATTTTATTTGTGTTACCGAGTTATAAAGACCCCTTGTCCTTTGGACGGGGCGACATCCCCGGCCCTGGCGGGCCTAGGTAGCGGGGTGTTACAGCTATACATGTTTCCTGTTTTACTTCTTTGGGATGAAAATTTTCTTTTCAAGCTCGTCTTGGTGCATGTCTCTCATTTGTGTTGATAAAGTATTTGTTCTATACTTTTTATAATTTATATATGACTCATTTTGCGCACCATCACTACACGGAAACAACAATTTAGCGACGGTCAAATCCGTCTCTAATTCATTGCTAATTGAGTTTAGCAACGGATTTTTACCCTCGCTAAGATTGGCGTCGCAAATAGCGATGGACCAAAAATCCGTCGCTAATAGCGATGGATTAACGACGGATATTAAGTAATGATATTTATAATTAAATTTGCAATTAAGGTCGTTGCTAATCCGTCGCTAAATTTAGCGACGGCAAACGAATTTTATTTTAAAAAAATTAATTAGTCAAGACCCGGCGTAACCGATTCGGTCCGACCACCGACCCGACCCGCCAGATAATTTTTTGAGATTATGTCGGACACGGGGTTCGAACCTGTGTCCGTGTTGTGGGGGAGCACGTGCTCCACCACTAGGCTATTGATATTCTTGTGATTTTTGGTTCTTTATATTAATTATATAGTATTTTTTTTTTGTAAATTAGCGACAGATTTGCGAGGGATTTGCGATGGATTAGCGAGGGATTCTGAAGCCGTAGCTAATCCCTTGCTAATTAGCGAGGGACAATAAGCTGTAGCTAATCCCTTTCTAATTAGCGAGGGATTAGCTATGACATTGATTAGTATTAGTGTTAATTACGATACCGTAGCTAATCCCTCGCTAATTAGCGAAGGATTAGCTACGGCATTTTCAATTAATTTAGTGTAAGTTCTAATTACGTATGCTGTAGCTAATCCCTTGCTAATTAGCGAGCGACAAGAATCCGTAGCTAATCCCTTGCAAATTAGTGAGGGATTAGCTACGGCATTTGAACAATTAATTAGTATTAGTGTTAATTTCATTTTCCGTAGCTAATCCCTCGCTAATTAGCAAGGGACTAGCTAATCCCTAGCTAATTGGTGAGGGATTAGCTATGGCTTCTGACAAATTTTTTAAAAAATAAATTTAAATTAAAATTTTTTGTTTGTCGTCGCTATTCCGTCGCAAGCAAATTAGCGATGGTAACAAAGCCATCGCTAATTTCCGTCGCTAAAGTGCATTTTTCTTATAGTGCAAGGACCCTTGTAGTATATGCAGATACTTTACATTTTTTTAAAGTCAGATTATTTTGAAAATTCTCCTATTGATGCTTCTAGAACTTACTTTAATACCTCTCGAGGTGAAATAAGAAGGCATTCATGATTTTGCTTAGAAACGACGGTCATAGTCCTTCTTTGGACAGTTTGAGCCTTTTAAGCCTACCTTATGAATAATCCCTAGCACCCATTTTGTGCCAAAATGTATTTAATTCTTTCATGAACTAGTGAATATATTGATTCATATTCCAATTCTTTTATTGCTCCATAGGATAAGGGTACAGGTTTGTGAAAGAACATTATAGCTTTAAGTAGAAAGATGTTGATGGAATATCAGGATTGGTTTACACTGTTATTTTATGTTGGGTTGCTAGCCTTGGTTTGCCTTGAGTAGTATCATCTTTAGGGCTATATTCAGTGCTATGTAGGCAATTAGATTTGGAAATGTACTGCCACCGTGGACCATGTGTATCTTAGGTGACCATGTTTTTCTAGGCATGCTGTAAGGTTGTCATGGTAATGAATTGTCACAATACTGAGGGTTTTGCAACAAGTGTAATGGTGAGGATACAAAGAGTTCTTAGCATACATCTTGATTATAGTATGGGGATCTAGGAATTGAATGTTGGTATGTACTTGGGTGAGCGAATGATTGGAGTTTTTGCTATGCTTTGTTATCAACTTTTGCTTGCATGCCCTTTTCTCTTTGTATGTCGTTATCTTATATCCTTCGATTGTCAGCCAATTCCTTATCCTTGCATTACTAGAGCTAAAGTCCTACCGGATCTAAGTGGAATCATGATATACCTCAATTAGTGGAGAGAGAGTATGAAAAGTAAGCCTATGGCATGTATATTTTATTTAAACTCAACTCTTTGAATGACTTGAGAACATAGTTGAGTAATTGTTTTGCACTACGGGGTCTGATTTCACTAACACAAGTCATACGTTTGTTATGAGGAGTACTTGAGCATTTGTTTTTATTAGCATGAACTGGAGAAATATTTGAGCTACGATCTTGAAACCCATGTGTGTTGACAATTTGATTTAAACCTGGTTATGCTTGGGGACAAGCAAACATCTAAGTGTGGGGGGGTTTGATGTAGTGATATTGCATTGAATATTTTGGGTGACTTTTGGATAGATCATATATAATTTAATGCAATATGAGGTTTATTTGGACAATTTACTCTCTTTTGTGGGTATTTGATTTTTCTAGGGACTTGAATTAAAAAATATACAAGTTATGGGATTGAAAAAGCAATTTTTGGAAGACCTCCTGAGCAGAGTTAAATCCGGTGACGGATTTACCAATCAGGGGATGAATTGAACTCTCCAACAGGCTCATGTGAAGATAAAATCTGAAAAGAGCAAATTTTGGCGGAGAAAGCCATTAGGGTCGAATTTTGTTCAGTTTATTTTGACATTAGCTCTTGGTAATATCTTCCTAGGGTTTTTTTGGCTGTAATTTTAAGAGGGTTTTCCCTTGTTGAACATATATTGGGGGTTTTCTTGTGGAGTTTTTTATGAAGAAGAAAACCCCACAATTCACATTTTCGGCGAGAAACCCCATTCTTTGGGTAGAAGCCCCACTCAACGAATAGGGCCCCGCTTTTTAGTGTCAAAACTACAACATCCCCTAATAAGTGGCCTAACGACGAGGGGTGTCACCCCATCCTTTGGACCAAATGAAAGAAAGTAAATGAAAAAGGATAAATCTTAGTACTTAACCTTAAATTAAATCACAAAGAAATTTGCTAAGATTGCTGAAATAAAAATCCTAAGTTTGGGCAAAAGAAAATTAAATCGTTCATCTGGAATTAAAGGCAACAAAAATTTGAAGACCTAACACTTTTACAAAATAAAACTTCACGTCCCGGTCTTGTTAAACCATCCTCCTCCTAACGACGTGATTAAAAAAAAGTGTGAGACAGTAAATAATCTCAGTAAGTCCACAGTGTGAGGTCGTTGCACAATTTTCCAAATAAATGCCACGTTGCTTGAATGATAATAATTTGAATGGGTATAGTCAAAATGCAATTTTCACTTATAATTTTCACTCCCAAAAGAAACATATTACTCCAATCGTAATTACCCATCTTCCAAAAATCAATTTAATTAAAGCTCAAACACTCTTTCCCCAAGATTTCCCAAACCAAAATCCGTCAATTCGTTCGAGTAATTTATTCGAGAAATATTAGATGTACATCACTGCAACGATATTTGGAGCCACTTAGTATAAATCATGCAATAATTTTAGCAATATTTTCATGTACGAAATGCGTCAATACATTTTTATCTATAGCATAATTTTCATGTATGGCCCACAATCATCATGCTCATGAGAAGCTTCATAGCAATATTCATACATCAATATATTATGATATCATAATAGAATCATTACTTCTGTGCATAAGTGTTATGTCTCAAAATGGCATACTCATAATTTAAATCGTACTTCACATGCCATAACGTGAAATGCTTTAAAAAATTCATGCATATATTTTATATGCACGGGAGGCAAATTGTACGTAATTTCAATATGGCATTTTTGCATGGCTTTGCATTTTCCAAAAAAGGATTGAGATGCTAGGACTTCACTTTCATATCCAACATCATTCCTTTAACCAAACCACAACAAAAAATCTATACAGATAGAAAATCACTCCAAACTGTAAATTATCAGCAGATTTTTAGCTAGCAAGGACAATGGAAGGGAAATATGCATTCTTCTTATACAAGAAACCATTTTTTCATGATATCTCAAGACCCTACACTAGATACGACTTTTAGGCTTCAAAATACAACATAACTACAGCATAAAATCACAGATTCTACGGCTAGACACCAGCCACATTTTCTGCTACTTGAAGAAACATGGATGGTGGATGGTCTACGTTGAAGATTTGAAGCTTGTTTCCAACCTTCCTACAACAAGCGACAGGCTTTCTGTGCAAAAAAAAAAAAAAAAAAAAGGATTTTTTGACGAGTATAAGAGTTATGATTATGGAAAGGAAGTGCTGCACTATTGTTTTGAGGAGAATGCAAGAGAAGATAGTTTTCTCCTTGCTCAT